>OZ020523.1:2197068-2340920 GCA_963971425.1 Bryoerythrophyllum caledonicum
CCCGGCCCTTCATGAACGCGCCCGGTCCAGATTGGTACGCGCCCGGCCCCAAATGCTGCGCGCGCGGTCCGAAGGCACGTGCCCGCCCCTTGATGTGACGTGGAAAGCCGTCTGACGTGTCGTGCACACGTGTTTTACCAGGGGGTAAGTTGAAAATTTGATTTAGGGTTCGTAATTTTTTTTTACACGCAACTGTCCGCCAAAAAGTGCTGTCCGTCCTGTCCGTCCGTCCTACTGTCCGTTCGTCCGCTGTCTTTGGGCCCCTGTCCGTCTATGTAGACAACCCTGGTGAGAAGTTGAATAGGCTTTGATGGTGGGCACTTTCCTAACTGCAGCGTTTGGTTGTCCTACAACAAGAGTCGGAGGTATGTGCATCGAGGATCCCATCTCGGATGGACGAAGACATGGACTCATGCATAGGGGAGAGGGTGTCGCACCTGAACACTATGATAAGGGTGCTGGGTGGAGAGATTAGCGATGCAAGGGCTTTATTGGCACCAACCCAATCAAGGCGTGACCTCTCTGCCCAGGAGACGAGGAGCATGGAGTTACTTGTACGTTCGCTCGAGGGACAGCTGCAGTGCCTGCAATCGTTGGCTGCAGCAGAGGAGGGCAACTGTGCTCGGACGGTGCTGACGAAGTGTGGCGGAGTCGGCAAGGACGATGCCGACATGATTGAGGCAAAGCGGTGCATTTTGGAGATGATGAAGGCGAATCATGAATCGAAGTTGATCAACGCCAAGCGTGACGCCGAGAGGAAGATGGAGGAGCTTCAGTCTTTGGAGTCCAGCATCACGCTCAAACAGAGGCAACTCCAAGCATTAAACGAGGAGTTGTCTAGGTTGCAAAGCGGCAGCCGACCATCTGGAATTCAGCCTTGGCCCATGACATACGCAAAACCGTCAGGGTCGAAGTTAGAGAAGACTTATCTTCATATTACTCATTGCTCATTGTGTGCGAATGAGTTTCCTTATTATGATGTCGTTGTCGCTAGTTGTCAGCACCTGTACCATCCATGGTGCTTAGTAGTGGTGTTTAGTAAAGGGAACAATTGTGTTGAACCCAAATGCCACGGGGTAGCTAATCAAAACTGGTAGTTGAGTTTTGGCTGGGGTTTTGTACTTGAGGAGATGGGCCAGCACCAAGGTCAGCCACTTGGTGCACTGGAGGTACCGTTGCGGATACAAGGTGCGCCTTCAAACCCGAATGGCAAGGCGCCATTACTCGCAGGTACGTTTATTACCCGATCTTAATGTATCAGTTGTATAGTTTAGATAGAAGAATGGAACTCTTGTGGTACTTTGCTACTTAGAGTAGTGTCAAACTTCGAACACTTAGCGTACTGTTTTTGTTTAGTACTAGTCGATGTAATGCTTGTAGTGTCTGTACTTTAATTATATACCTAGAAGTATGCAAATTAGTAAGTGTACAATGTGTACGCAGACAGTGGATACATATGAACTAGTAATAGTACTTCTGCTGTGATGGTAGAGTGAACATGGTAGTATTCTTTAGTTTTACCATGTGCATGGATACAACATAAGTATGTAGTTGTATTCATAATACCAGATATTGTACTTAGTGTGCACGAATGTCTGCAGAGGCAGCTTTAGAAGTAGTATATGTACCACATTTGGCTACTTTGTGTATACATGTACATTACTAATGTGGTTCTGATACATGCTTTGTACCGCGTACTCTGACTTCCAAGCAGGTACAAAGGGGGCGCTTAGGAGAGTACTTATATTGCAGATTTTGTACATTAGATACTTGGCTTTCTGTGTGAAGCTTGAGTTCCAATTGTTTCAGCTAATCTGGTGGCTTAAACAGGTCCTGTGCAGACATTGGTGACGAACAGTTGGGGAAGCCCGTCAGACCCTACATCTTCCAGGGTTCTCACCCCCGAACCGTGTGATCCAGCACCCAAAACGGTGGATAATCCATCGGTGACTCGATCACCTGCAAATCTCAATGGTGCAGGCCCTTCTACACTCAGCGTAGCGGCCATGAAGAAACTACCGGGTCCATCCCACCCTGAGGCCAGTAAGGTGGGGACTCCAGCAGCTGTGAAGGATGACACCTTTGTGAGGCCCATGCCACATCAAGCACGTCCACTGCTCAAAGTGTCCGATGCCGAAGGGGGGAAACAATGTGCTGTACCAATCCAACAACCCTCCCACCATCAAGGTAAATCTTAGTATTTGCACTATTGTCCATGTTAAAGCATCAATTCCAATTCCAAAATGCTTGTATTGGGTTATTGATAAGTGGGTTTTGCTGTATCAATTGCAGGTACGGTTGATGGTTTACCCATGCCGATGGTAACCCCATCAACTTTCCAGACCCAGCAGGATGACTCGAACGTGACCAACGTAGTTATCCAACTGGTACAAATTGTTGAAGCCGAAGCTGCACAGGGGCGTACGTTGCCGGGGCCGAGTACAACAGATGGTCGGACCTTGTCCAAGTCAGGTGACCGTAAGCACGAGCAACCACTACAAGTGCAGATACCATGTCCAGTTCAGGCATTGAAGGATGTTTTGTCTTCTCCCGAAGTGTACCCAGCCGTTGTGATAGCACTCTCTAGTGCTCCGGAGGATGCTAACATGACCAAGGCAGATGAAGACGATACCATAGAAGCTGCCCAGGTGTTTTCTGGTGTTGAGCGTGCTATGACGCGAGAACGACGAAGGAAATCGGAGGAGGAGCATGGCGTTATGGGGAGATCTCCACTGAGGTCATCGGACTCCCGTTCAAGACGGCGTTCATTGCCGGCCATGCCTGATGTGAGTGACCCAATGGAGGTGGACGTCGGCGGCACGCGGCGACTGAGTGGAGTACGACGATCGCTCGTTTCAAGGGAAGATGCTCTCCAGGCCATGGACATGGGGGTGGACAATACAGGGCGTGAAGGTCCAAAGAAAAAAGTGAAAAAGATGAAGTCGGTCGCGAACGTCCCAGCATACGAGAAGCCACAGGTGGAAACTAAGGCCGCGACCCAAAAGAAAGGGGTAAAACGCTGACTTGGCCCTCTAGTGTTTGCATCAGGGTGTTGATTATGCCGAATAGGATAGCTCTGTTGCTGGATAGGTAGGCCTACTTCCTTGTTTTCCAGTTTTGTAAGATAAGGCTGCTTATCTTTTATATCTATGAATATGAAATCTTCTTATTCACGTTCGGTGATTGCCTCACCCTGTTTTCTATTTGGGCAGGTTGCATGGGTAGATTACTCTGATTTATCTAAAGGAAAGGAACAACTTGAAGTACCGGTATTTGGACTCGTGGATGGCAATTGCCCCATGATGCCATTTACGTATATAACTAAGAGCATACTCTCTGATCAAGTGGTTATAAGTAATGCTTTGGAAGGCAGGTGCACTTGTAGTGCAAGAAGTTGCTTGCTCGATTCAGATAGTTGTGAATGCGCAGCTAAGAATGGTGGTCACTTGGCCTACTCCGTGCATGGTCGGTTGGCTCGACACATGTTGCATGAGGTAAGTTTAACCATTTTACTTTCTGTTTGAGTTGACACGTAATCTCACTTTTGTTGTAAGTAATGTTTTTGCCAAGTCTGTATGTGAGTATGTGGGTTTGTTGTGTCTTGCAGAAGGAACCAAAATTGGTCTTTTGTGACCGAGGGCACGGGTGCTACGTAGGAGGAGGTGGTGGGAGACCAGGGGATAGGAGACATGGGTGTCACGGGCATGTGCCCAGGAAATTCATTTGGGAGTGCAATTTAACTTGTGGTTGTCATATGTCCTGCCCAATCAAGGTTGTCCAGCGAGGAATGCAGTTAAAGGTGGGAGTGTTTTGGACAGGGGTAAAGGGCTGGGGGGTTAGGACATTTGAGTCGATCCCGGTTGGGACTTTTGTTTTTGAATATGTGGGGGAGGTGGTCAGCAACGCGGAGCTCATTAACCGACATGAGGAGTCAGCAGTCCACGGTGATTTCACGTTGGACTTGAACGCAGATTGGAAGACAGAAGCGGGTGTGTCTGATGCAGATGCCCTTTGTATCGACGGGTTTGCGTACGCCAATGTAGGACGGTTTGTGAACCACCGATGCGAAGACGCTAATCTTATTGATTTTCCTGTGAAGATCGAGCAATCCGACCCCCATATTTACCACGTCGCCTTTTTTGCCAAGAGGCACATCTACGCTCTTGAAGAGCTAACTTGGGTAAGGATCCCACGGCCTTTAGTGTATGTTTGATTTTTGTTTGCAGTATTGGTAGTTGATAATGCTGATTCCTGTTTGTGCTTGTGGTGTAATGTACGAGGACTATGGGACATCGTTCTGGGAGGAATCCGGAGGATCGCCCTGTGCGTGTGGAAGCATGAAGTGCCGGGGCAGAAGGCTGGGCAGCAACTCGGAACAGGCCGTCCGTCGTATCGGAAGTTTGGGCCAGTTTGAGATGTTCGGTCAGTTTGAGATGACCTCTAAGTAAGGTTGGGTCAGTTTGGGTCCAAAAATTTGCATACACTTCTACTATACAATTCATAAGTCCACAGTTCATAAGTCCAAAGACTAAATTTCAGTGTAGTTTACACAAATTAAGTTTTCCTTCACACTTAGTGCAAATTACAAATTGGATTCCAGATGTGACAAGCCTGAATTTTCACTAATTACATTGACTGTAAGCGTCAATGATAGGTTTTGGTTGCTTAAAGGTATGGGAAGCCTGGGAAGGTACCATAGACCACTTTGGACACAATAAAATAGGCCCTCTTAAATTCAAAGGAAATTCAGCAGACATTGGAGCAATGTAATTGGCAGTGTAAGTCATGCATTGGTGAATTTAGCTCAGAAATATGGGACAATACAAGGGCAGGCCATCAAAAAGTCTGTCCACCGGTAGCTTTTGTAACCCATGGTTGTATGAGTATTCATACTCATCGTGGTGCTTAAAGCACCACGAACTGAACCACCGTAGCCAGACTCTGCCATTCAGTATCTCAAAAATACATCTAAAAGGATTGGCACAACCTTACGATTCTAAGTTTAGGTCTGATGCCCACCAATTTCTTAGCTGCTCTTTGATGAGTGCCTCCACATCTACACCCAGCCTATAAACAGCTTGATTTCCCCTAACCACGTGGGAAGCTAATATCATTGCAAATTTGCAATGCCTAACCAAGTGAGCATCTACATGAGCCTTAATAGATGTGTCTAGCAACACATATGTATCGGAGGCCCTCCCGTATTTCTGATAGTAAGTACCTTCAATAACAAAGTCACCCTTGGTGAAATCACCACCCCAAGGACAATCAAAATCCTCCTCCACCTGAAACTTGGGCTTAGTGCTCTGTAGGATGTAGAATTCAACGCCTTCTTCATTTCCCTCCTCCGCTAGTATCACGAAGTTGTCTCCAAGCTTGACAATATCAGAAAGTCTTCCATGGCCACCCTCGTGAGCTGGAAGTGTTGGCTCTTCATTTGAGGCGATCTGTGCTTGTACATGTCCTGCTGCCTTCGGCCTCAACCGAACCACACGCCACATCGGAACATACGCTTGCTGCTCACAATGGACCCAATCCTGATTTATACAAGGAGCGCAAAAACATGTCAAATCACGTACCATGAGTAAGGTTGGGTCAGTTTGAGATGACCCTAAAATGGAATGGAACCCTCTGGACCCCGGGATGCCTTTACAATCCCAGTCGTTAGTTCTATCCACATCTTCTACTCCAATATGCCAAAACTCACGGGACACTGGCAACTCTTTAGACTGCTCATATGAACTCAAGACACGGTGTGAGAATCTAGACTTGAGGAAATCGACACAATGTTGAGCATTCGTCATCTCATCCTCTGGATGCTGAATTTGATGCATCCGAATAGCCCTCTTAACCACAGCGCCTGCACCGTCCCATTCACGTGGTGGAGAAGTCATCAACAGGCCAATCTCAATGACTTGAGTACATTGAATCGAAGGAAAGTACATAGAAGAGTACTATTACTACTCTCCTAAACGCACACCTCACTATTGAGGTACATTTTTGAGCAAGGGTACCCAATATACCAAAATATCAGGTAGAAAACGAATCAATGATGTAGGACTTAAAGTATTATCTATACGAAAACTGCGAAAGGAATACACCATCCGTACTCAGCATACTTGGTTTTCACCACATTCCAGCAATTACTAAACCAGCAGTTGTACTACGAGTACAATTAATCTACAGCAACAATACACGCTACCATCTGGTCTACCATTCTATCTCCCCATAATGTACACGTCTCTCAACATTCATTCTGTTAGTACTCCAAATATACAAAATTTCTACTTACTAAGTTAGACAAATAGAGAAAACATAATGCCAACTTCAATACAAATTCAAGGATGCTAAGGATGGGGTAACCTTTGCCATGCCCACTCCCGAAAAAGTTCCACCTCATCGTACAGCCCGTCAAACCAGGGTATCGCGCCACGAAGTACATGGAGTGAGCTCCCTTGAACTGGGCAGCGCACCCGTCTAAATACACCCAGTGCTCTGATGGGCGAAACCCTCCTACCAACATCCAATTCCAGTGGAGAAGGAGGCAATGTTGCACAAATAGGCTATCGTGCTTTTTATCATCAGACATATAGTAATGTGTATGCTTACACAGCCCCCCATCCTCACCATTTTCTGTTGGGGGTAACTTATAAAGGGTTATGTGTACTAGAATTGAGATACTAGTTGAATACCAATGCATGGATTGAATTTCATTTTGGATTGCAAAGGTATAATTCTCAGCAAAGTCAATATGAGATATTAACACACCCGGTGGTACATTCTGCATCATCTTTCGACATTCGGAATCCTGCCAATTTGCTACAAAGTTGTGTGTTATGAATGTCCCAACCTTAGACTTGAGGTAAGCAACAAACTCACCCGGCGAAGTCTCCCGGTGAACCTCCTCGATCCTCCTTTTGTCTCGGCCCGTATCTTCATCCACCCCGTAAGTAACATGATTGAAGCACCTCCACTTAATTGTTTGATCACTGCTGGAATCCAATTCTTGTGGACAGAAATCAAGTTTTCTCACCCCACAGTCAGCACAACGGCCCATTAAACAATCTAGTGTATGAAATTTCTCCAACTCGCCTTTAGGACAGACACAAGCCGCCCACAACATGGTTAATCTATCATAAGAATGAGAATGGGCTTCACAATGCCCCAAATTGTCCCCACAAACAACACAATTGCAATTGCAAGGTTGAGATGAATGCAAACCTTTGGTAGCAGACCTAAGAGAATTCAGCCCGGTTTTCAACAAGTCCATCTCTACGTGATAGACACAGCAGCACGTATTCTGATCTTTGAGGGTCTTAACATACCACGGTTTCAAGTATTCAAACGCTCTTTGTCTGATGCGACACTCTGGATGGGCTTCCTTGAAACTCAGAAATAGTTGGGTCTGTCCAATCCAAAACACATATGAGCATTAGTAAGTGAATCACATTCCTACATAAACTGAAATTTATACTGCCCAAGAAAAAAGTACAAATCAGACCAAATACTTTTGTACTTATATTACATCCAAATCAGTTTTAGTACATTGATGTAGAACAACAATATTCATTATGTACTTAACACCAGAAGTACTTGTTCTAGCCAGATATTTCAATACTTTAAGCAGAATGAGTAATGGTTTGTACTACCTAGAACACCCAATGTACACAATGCAGTCTAAGTACTCCATAATACACCGTGAGAAGTATCACACCCTAATGTACTTTTCTTAGAGTTAGTATGACAATGTACACAAAAGTAACTATGTGAGTACTCAGAAGCCACTCTCACCGAAAGTGTGTACAAGCCTTACCACAGAAGATACTGATGAGCAAGTTTCTCTACCCATATTGTACCACTAAGTAGATGGCGTGTACTTAATCATGACAACTCAATACTAATAGGTAATGTAAGTTACTGGAAATGTACAAAAAAGTATTACATTGTCAGCACTTTTGTCTCCCTAACACCAAGTAAGAAAACTATGACTAAAGTACACGTATCCTACTAAACCAATCAACTCACATATTCATTTTACTGTACAGACTGTACAACAGCAAGTAAAATGACCAGCTTTTGCCCGGGCCTTACATTGAATTCACATTTCCTCTAATCAGAGGTACTTTAAACCCTAAGCCACACTTTGAAAGAATACTGTGATCACAACAAATGCAAACAACAATTCACAATCTAATACGTATATCAACAGTATTGGAACGGTCGATAATTATGACAACGTGGCCATGACTGCTCTGAAGATGAAAACAAATAAAACTATCAAAGCTTCAGCTATAAATCATCAACCCAAATTTAGAAAGACTCGAATTTATAGCACAGGCATTGCAGGTAATATGTAGGTTTCACCATGAAACTCGTACCCACCAAGGCACAACAGAAATGGTGTTGAAGGCTGAATTCGTGCATGGAACCCTACTAGCGTATTCTTAACAGGACCTCACAGCCGACTAACTTAACTAATACGTAGTCTATCTACCTACAACAGTCGAAAATTTTCCATATCAATTCAAAGCTGGCAAGAACCAAGCCGAAACCCAAGTGACCTGATCTAGAGACCCCAATCAATATTTTAGTATTTTACCCATTTCAAGAACGCCCCTAAATTAGCGCCAAATATACACTGGTTAGACATAAACCCCACATTCTTCGTTCTGTTCCGAAAGCTGAAACCCTAAAGAGCTATTTCTCAACTAACGAGGGACACTTTAAGCATGACTGAGAAGCTTGCTACAAGCAGTACACCACACAGTCATCTTGCAGTAAACATTGTGTCAACAACTACATAAAGACCAACAACAAGAAGTGCACTGGAAGGAATAGCATGCACACCTGAGTGTCAACAAGGTACTGCGTAGCATGCACCACGTAATCGTTTCGCCCCATCCGCTTCCGAGTGACGTCTTTCTTGTTGGGGCTCACCCGAGTTTGTTGAGTCCACTACAAGTGCACTTTCTCTTTTACATACTCGGTCAAGCTAGCACGCTTCCTCCTCTCCAGAAGTGCAAACTGGTTCACAGGATCAGCGACGACCCTCCTCCCCATCGCAGCGGAAATGTTCCGTGGATGCACCTGTAATACACGGGAGAGCACCCTTGCACCATCGCAGCCTTCGCTAGCTGCAGCATCAAGGAGGGCTCCTTTCCTAGCTAATAATACTCTCGAATGGGCGGTTTTCACAGACTGCAGCTCAGTTCTGAAACTTTCTAGAAACACAAAAATTGAATTTGCCTCTGAAGGCCTGGGATAATATTCAGGCAATTGTGGCCAAATGGTGTTGTGATTCAGAAGCTTCTCCACTATCACACGCCTACAATCCACTGTTGGACACACCTTCAACTCCTCGTTAATGGCTCCGGCAATTTTGTTAGAAATCCTAGACGATGACCGCTCTGTCATACGAGTGGACTCTTCACCTTCAGGCGTGTTACGCAAAGCCTCAGCCGCAGCCGCGACCTTTGCCCGCCTCCTTGCCTGCCGAATTCGATTGTCTTCGGCGCGCACCAACCTCTGTGCTTCCGCCGCAGCAGCCGCTGCTGCCCGGACTTGGGGTCCTGGACGAGAAATCCCTAGACGTCGCTCTGCCATTCGGTTGTTCCCCATTTCTTGAGCGTCGGCTTTGCACACTCACATTCTTTCACACAATTTCACCGCAAAGTAGATCCTCCGTTCTTCCACGCAGCTTCACAACAAGTTTTGATTATCCGCAACAGATCTTGCAGCACCTCAACGACAGGAATTGCAAGCACACACTCTGATTGCCTTCGGACGTTCCGGACTACCTCGGAGGAGGAGAAACAGCCGCCGATCGCCATGAAGATCCTAAATTAATCCAGATCCACTGTCAGAAGGCAGGAAAGATCATGAAAAAATGACGACTACTAAATAAAACGGACAATAGCCATGCACTGTCAGAAGCCTTTATGAGAGGCGACGCCCTTTCCAAGCATGACCAAGGTACTTTTGGTACCAATCTGTACAGGGACCGAGTATGGGAGGGGTCTCTGTGTACTAAAAACTACTGGCCTTTCAACTAAAGCAGCATGCTACCCACATAGAGATGCCCTACACATGACTGCATGAGCCCAAAAAATCAAAGTTTGGATGATTTTTGAGTGAATTAGGGCCAAAGCCGATTTTGGCCCTTTGACCGGAAAAATCATGATGATCGATACAAGGTTTTCAACATATCAAGTGTGCATTTGAAGGATTCAAACATGTAGTTTCATAATCAATGTGTGAGTTTGTACTATCCCCCCTTAAACAACATGAAATTTGTACTTTAGTTCATTTTTTGCAGACCATGACGTACTTTCTGAGAGGCAAAATAGTACAAATATATGTTACTTCCCTATGTTTTTTAAGGTGACGTACAATAGAATTATAATATTCAACGGGTTTGACACCATCGTTGCTAAAAACATTAGTACTTTTGCATTTAGAGGACTTCTAAACCGGCCGTTGAAGTTTATGACCCCCTGCAGAAATAGAAAGTGACGTACTAAGTGATCCACCGTAGTGTGCTTCAACCCTTCAAAATGATGTAAGTTTTTACTTCTAATATAAATTTTTACTAAGAGCACTATAATCTATACTACTAAAAGAGGGGGATCATAGTAGACATGGTCGGTAAAAATATTCATCAAGAGTGAAAACTTATAGCATTTACAAGTCATTTACTGCCCATGACACTAAACATCAAAATCAGTGTAGTTAAGCTTTTGTTTACGTTTAGTTAGCTTTTATTGACAACTGGAGTAGTTCTACCGACAGTAACGTAGTAGACAATTTAGCTAGATGACTTTCATCTATTGGATGGAATCCCAAGCATGTATATAGTCAGTCCTTCAACGTAGTGAGTAGTTGTTTTGCATTTCCTGCTGTATGTAGTTTAAGCTTAAATCACGCCACAGCTGGTGTTGAGTGATCGTTCACAAGTGTTCAGTGAAGTAAAAGAATCACGTTTAATACTTACAGGCCTGCAATCCAGGTATACCATGACGCGGACGCAGGGGCACCCGGTTGGGTGGGATCACATCAGCCACTGGGCCTTCATGTGCGCCTTGACAGGCTGCGATTGCTGCGATTAGTTGTAGCATGCATAAGTTGTGATTCGTGAACAATGCACCTAGAGTCCAGCTTCTCAAGTGGAGGGCTACTACTCCGAAGCACTGGTGCAATTTTGTGTGTGTTGCTGAGGCTGTTCAGTTGTGTATGCAGGGTAAGTAGGTAGCAGAGGCTGAACGTATAATTTGGCGAAACTATAAAATTGCTGGTGGACTGATTTCGCCACCAGGACATTGTGATTTAATATTGGATATCTCGTTTTGCAATGCGCTCTTTCTCGTTCATATGAACCATGCTCAGATGTTTTGGAGGTCTCTGATTATGGCAAGAGTGTAATTAGCTTGATGAGTGAAGGACTGTGGTAGCAGAGGCTGATCTTCTGGAAATTTGTAAACATGAAGTGTTACTGTTTGTTTCTCTTGTAATATAAATATCGACAGGTGATATGAGGCATTGAAATGTATGGGTTCCATGTCATTGACATACTGTTTAGGACGATGGTGCATTGGATGCTAAATGTGCCTTGCTCTCAGTTACTAGAAAGGAGATATTTATTACGAAATTTGCAGTTCAGGCTAGTCATGTGTTTTGTGCTGCTTAACTTAGAACTTTGTGTTTTGTACCAGCAACTACCTGCACTCATGGCTTTGAAGAAGGTGCCTGTAGCAAATGGTAACCATATACTCAATACTTATCTCATTATTGTGGTTACAATATTGGTCACTCAAACATTAAATTGTAATGAATTTTCTAACGAATGATGCTGATCGCATAGTTTTGCTCCTAGAATTGCTGATGGCTAACATGAGAATTGGCTACATTGGTAGCTTTCACATTGTAAATTGTGCAATCTGTTTTTCAACAATGTAAATAGTAAATTAATTTCCTTATTCATAGTTCACGACAAATTTAACATGCCATGTTACATTTTCACAATTGAACATCTGTTGAATATAAAAATGGTAAATGTTTAAATTGCACTTCGAAGTTGCATCTAGCAACTTCAACGCTAAAGCGCCAAATTAAAATAATGACCAAAACTAGTGACCACCAATAAAAACAAATTTGCTAAAAAAAACTAACAACAATGGAAACGAAGAGAATCAGGCTAGTTACAATCAAGACCCTCATCTACCGCGAAATGGAACCATGATGAAGGAACCTGCTTGACACCCCACACATAAAGACGCTCTCAATGCGTCCATCATGTGCGACGGATATGAACCTCGATATAAGACCTGTGGTTTCACTCCCGCTCATTCATTGCTCTTGTGCTCTCCTCTTGGTCTCCTTCTCCCTTCCTGCTATCCACCTCTCTCTCCCGCTCTTTCATTGCTCTTGTGCTCTCCTCTTGCTCTCCTTCTCTCTTCCTGCTATCCTCCTCTCTGTTCTCTTGCTCTTCTCCAGCGGCTTCAGATTCCATTGGAGGCGCTTCACGCTTGCAGGTGATTGATCTGTTTTTTCTTGTTTTTTCTTTCATGACATCATTTACTGCATTGTCTAGTCTATCTGTTGTAAAGTGCAGCTCGATTCTGCTAGTTTGAAATTTAGAGAGCTCCGGAACTTGGTGTAATGCGTGTTGCGGTCCATTCATAGCTGAGAAGTTTTGTGGAGTCCTCTGCTTTTCGAGATAGCATTTGAGTCCTCTGGTTTCAAATCAGTACAGTTGTGTGTAATATGTATCAAATGCTACAGGTTTGGCCACTCCATTCCGCCTCTAAAGCTAATTCCACTCTAAACCTGCCCTTGACCGTGCCTTTATTGGATATTTTGTAGATTTCAGTCAGCTTCTCTTCTGTGTTTCATAGTTTCGTGCTAGTTGTGAACTCGTCTTGCGTCACCTCGCTCTCCCCGGTGAGAGTTGGGAGAACCACTGTAGCATCATGTCAAGCTCGAAGCGGAAGAGGCTCCAGGCGACCGAGGAGGAGGCTGGCCCGTCTACTCCGTGGAAGAAATACGGTCTGGACGTCGACACTCTGGAGTGCCCCATCTGTACCGAGCCCTTCTCGCCGCCTGTCTTCCAGGTTCTATCTCCAGCACCACCTTGCTTTTTATTTCAACTTACGTGGGTCACATAATGCATGCAGGCAGTTCCTAGGTGCAAGTTTTGACAAAAGCTGCTTTTTGTAGGGTTCTTTAAGGGTTTGCATGGCTACGTTTGATATATTGGCAGTTCGACGCTTTGGAGCACAACTTTCTCGATGCTTGAAACTGAAACAGACATGTTTGTTTTGTAACAGTGCGTTTCAGACTTCACATGAGTAGAGCCAGTCGTAACCTTTATCAGTGTTTCTCATCTAAGATGTCAGTATCTGGCACTGTAGAAAGCTTTCGAGTTTCTAGTTTCGGCGTAGTAATCATAATTAAGGTTAGGCTTTAGTGACGGCACTAACAAGGGTGGGTTTGTGAATCAGTGCGTCAACGGTCACGCTGCGTGCTCAACATGTTGCGAGAAGATGAACACGACGAGAGGGTGCCCCTTCTGCTCGCTTCCCATCGGGCACATCCGTTGCCTGGCCATCGAGAAGGTGGTCGGGTCGCTGTGGGTAGAGTGCTGTCACGACGGCTGCGCAACTAAGCTCAGGTTCCGCGACCGAGACGAGCACGAGAGGAGCCTCTGTGTGTACCGCCGCATCAAGTGCCCCAGGCGCGGCTGCATTCACAAAGGCCCCATTAGCGCCATCTCCGAACACTTGTCGGTCGCGCACGACACGCCAACAGTGCAGTGTGAATCTATTGCAAGCTTTTACATGGGGGACTGCGGGGAAGATAGAGTTGTATTCGTCCAAGCCAAGGAGGCGTGGTTTCTGGTATCCTCGGTTCTTTTGCTGACTGGACATAAGTTCACATGCGAGTCCGTCTGGGCTTCCAAGAAGGACGTGGAATTCAAGCTCACTGTCCAGGCATTACTGCAGATACAGAAGAGACTGTACAGTATGGAGAGCGCTTTTTCGATTGAAGACCATAGTAATTACTTGTTTGTTCCTGGAAACGTTGATTCGTTTCGAGTGACCGTGTCGCTAAATGCTTGACTAGAGTGATTAGTGACTAGAAGTTTTGCGGTGATTAGGAGTCCTTTGAGACGACCATTTGTAACTATCCCACGCCTTACATTCAGTTTCAAACTTTGCACTGCTTCGGAGTATGTGCATAAAGAAAGTCTTTCCTGATGTGTGTTCTCAAGGGGGTGGCTGGTTTTATATATGTGCTTGAAACAAAAAGCTGCTCCGATTGACTTGGAGAGCTTCTGATAATCTGCTAAGTGTGAGCAAGTCTCTCGTTCCAGAGACCTTATCAAGAGTGGAATCTGCAGAAGTATCCAATAAAGACACGGTCAAGTGCAGGTCCCATTCGGCAATTATTCAAAGCTCCACAACATGTTTGCCGGACACCAAATTGTATGCAATCCTAAGCCGATATTGCTTTAAAGTTTAGAATTCATGCACATGTCCGTCGGGGGCTACTTTTTATTTTGACTACATCAAGATGGCTTCTACGATATAATCTGCCACTCCTACAGTAGAAGTGCTACGGTTTCGTTTTTGCTGACTGCGAACAACTGTAGGTTTCTGAGATGCACCTTCTTAACAATTGGAGTTTGAGAACCCCTTATTATTTTCTATCCAAAACTGAAAATTTGAAGGACAATCGGAATGGATTTTTACAATAAGAATGATATGGATAAGAATGATATGGTTACCAGAATTAATCAGCAGCTCAAGCGTACAGATATGGAATATGCACGAAATTCTGTAATCCAATTCCGGTAATATCTGGAGGCAACAGTCTGGCGATATATCCTTCCCAAACAACGAAGCTGGTCTGAATCATTTGGTTCCCCGCGCAAGTGTTATCAATCTATGTCCCAAACTTCTCACCACTCGATGCTTTCCAGATGTTCCCTTCCTCGCTCAAACCACTGCAAACAAGACCAAAGACAACAAGAATGAGATAGAAGTCAACCGAAGTTAGAATAAGACACCGCTCTTTTGATCTATGCTGTTTACTATTAAATATGGAAGTGCGTGGTGGTCTCTCGCATAGAAGCCTTAGTAGTTTGGTGGTCTCTATGCTCAAGCTAGATTTGTGTTCAAACACCTCTGAACGAATAAGGAGAGGTCCTGGTGGATCACTGGTCTAACTCAACCTTATGCCTCTTCTGCACTGATTACGGCTATTCAGAGCTATTAAGGACTTAAACTGTTTGAACTGTCGTACTTGCTTCCGTTTACGAATAGATTTAACATTCGAGTATTGAAAGATGAAAACACAAGTTCAAAGCAAAAGGTTACGCAATGTGAGTGGCAAGATCTCAACTCCAAAGGTATCACGGTTTTGTGGATTAGTTTCCAATTAAGACAGTGTAAGTGTGAAGTCGTACCAGGAATGCAATTCTCTTGGCAGAGTGTGATCGCCGTGATGTCCATGACAGACAGGCCTTTGATTGCCACCTCCCGGTAAGAGACGTGCTCTAGCAACGTGGCATCTTTGATTTTCTTCAGGTCGCTATCGACATTTCATCAGAAATTCAAATTATCAGGAAACTGAGGCAACGGTACCATGAGTTTCGGCGTCTTTGCTTATTTCAATCAGCGCGAAACATCTCTACTATTGGAATTAATACATAGCTGTCCATTGTACACAGCATTGTAGTACACAGCATTGTAGTACAGTCTAACCTTGTTAATATCACACCCTCCGTTTCACCCAAAAGTGTGATATTATCAAGGTGTGACAATTTTGATAATATCAGGATTTGGCAAAATGTGATATTATCAAAAAAAATCCCAAAAAAATCCAAAAAAAAGTTAGAAAATTAAATAAAACAACAAACTATCATACACTAGGTTTTCCAACTTGAATAAATCACCAATAGATGCCATAACTCACAAAAACCAAAGAAACCTCATGTGAAATAATCATTGAGACATAGCAGGTGACAAGGTGTAACGTATATAAATTATATTAGGTCTCAGGTTTAGCACTCGCTCCTCCAGCAAGTCTCAATTATAAAAATATGGTACACTCTGGAAGGAGCGGCTTCTTCTTCATCTGAATTTTTGTTTGTTAAAACTTTGTAGGAAATTCCGGATCAGAGCCTAAGCCAACAACGCATATAATTCTTCATGGTGACCCACCGCTCAGGCTCATTTCTACCTCAAAGGCCTTCATAGCAATCCACAATCACAACCTGAGCTAATCAATCCACCACTGTAGTACTGTACCACCCTAAAGATCACACATGATTCCTACACCTAATAACAATTTGTTAGCAATTTACAAATTTAGGGGCCGTTGTAGTATCAGGAAAAAGTCGCTACTCCCACATGAGCTGAATTGTAACTCAAGTCGTTGGGGGTGTGCAGCAGGTCGCTGCAGCAAATAAGTCGCTACTTTGTTTCGAAAAACCAACAATCGGTTTGCAGTGATCCAGGGGCTTTACAACAAAGGCACCTCGGAAACCAGACGAAAGAAGGTTCTGGATTCTCTGAAGAAAGACATCTGCAGGTCCCAGAACGACATTGAGATTTACTATGATTGCTACGCGTTGCCAGAAGCCATGATTGAGATGATGATTCAACCCAACGATTAGCGACTTGTGACCCAACGACTTGATCGCATCCTCCACACTCCAACGACCTGCGACCCAACCTGCGGATTTATCACGACCCCACCTTTACAATCCGGCACAACTTGCAGATACCCTCGGGACAATGCCAGCGCAAGGAAACTCTCAGGAAAACGGCCGCCGCAAGGAAACCCTCATATTCTCCAGAGTCATGCTGGTTCGAGCTCGAAACCCTCGCACTTCCCAGAACTCTCTTCCTCACCAATCACTATAAGAAACCCGTGTTTTTTGTGATGTTCCAAAAAACACAGAAAAATGTCTAAAAAAACATCACCTAAAATTGGATCAACCAAAACATGCAAAAACATGGCAAAAATTGCACTCAACATAGACAATGTTTACCTTAACATTTCTGCCAACATTTATGCGTGTCCTTGCTAACATCCCCATGTTTGGTAGCTAACATCACCGTGTTTGGGAGCTAACATGCCCACATTTGCCAACTAACATCTCCATGTTTTTTACGTCTTGTTAATTCTGATGTTTTTCTAGATGTCACTTTTCAAAATGTTAATGTCCAGCGGAACGTCTACGATTTTAGGTGACATCACAAAAAACACGGGTTTCTTATAGTGAATATCTATGATTTGCCCACATTTTTCATCCACAAATCACCCTCACTTGTACATACAGTACAACATTCCGACGAGATAGGACATCATCTATGCTTATTCATCCATCCATTTTTTACATTGTCACACTTACACTACAGATTTTGAAAAAAAAATGTGATATTATCAAGGGTGATAGTGATATTAACAAGGGAGTTTTACACTACGAAAATCCATTTCAAGGTTTTGGGTGACAATATCAAGGTGTTCTATTAACAAGTGTGATATTATCAAGGTTATACTGTACATAGTTCTCTGCTGACTCATCACAGGTGTAGATCTTCGGAAAATTTGTAGATAGACAGGTGTAGATCTTCGGAACATTTGTAGATAGACAGATTCTTGACTCGTCTCTCTCATGAATGCAACATATAAACACTGCTGTACGTTTGCGGTTGCATTCGTCCTTTGAGTAATTTGTTGTTCAATAAACAAGGATGTGTCCAAAGCAACCATGGCCTGGCATCCAAATATTGGAGTACACTTGTGTGATATGTGAGTGAATGTATATGAGTTAGTCTCGTACTTCTTTAGAATCAATATCTACTCAGATTAAAGTGGAAAATCAAAAGGCCGGCTATGTAAAGTTTGACATGGACCTCTCCTTCATTTTCAAAAGCGGCTAAAACTACTTCTAACTTTAGTTTCAAGACCACTAACCGCTTCAAAACCTTAATAGGATCCCTGTTAAGAGACCATTCAGCCACTACAGTGACTTTACAAAGCTCAAATGGCAATATGGCATCACCCTATCTAATCAGCTGGAGCACAATCAAGCCCACTTGCACCAATCCAGTGTGCTCCTCGGAAGAAATTACCGCCCCTACGACAATAGCAACCGGCAACCAAGAAGCAATGTGTGGTTTATTAGAGTTGCCACATGCACGTAACATAAACAGTAGAATGTGGTATAGAGTTCCTGGGGTGGGTTTGCGCCAAGAGAGCTTGGTTGACCTCAGTCCAGGACTGTCCCCTAACTCCACTGTGGCCTCCAAGCCACATGTCCGCTCCCTCACCCATGGAGGGAGAGCGTGGTCACCACCCAGCCTCAAAATAAAGTACTGGTTGTGGCCAATCATCAACGTTGATCTCATTTGAGATAATCCTCGTCCTTGAATTTGGACACCAAGGTATATGCAAGACATCCAAAGGATTTAATGAGTGAACCCATATTAGAGAAGGACTCAGGAGACCACTAGACAATTGATTCATCAACCCTAAGCGCCGTGCGGGCGTAGGTGGCTACTCGACCTACCGGCCAAGTGTCAAGACCTCGACACCCAAATCAATTGCCCACAATGGCTACAGGAGATCAACGGTCTCAATTGGGCAAAGCTGGTCCTCTATTTTGAGGCTAGCTAGTCACTCGGGGAAGGAGGGCCTTGTTGATCATGCGCCATGTGCATGGAAATGGAAACGATTAGAAATCATAAATTTTCATGCTAACACCTCATAACACCAACTCCTTAACCCACTACACTAAAATTGAGAATTAGTGTTCGCAACACTAATTACGAACTCTAACACTAAATGTCAACTTGAGATATAGTGTTACAACACTAAATGCCAACATGAACACTAAATACGGAGAATTGTAACTTTGGGATTTAACTAGCTTTACATATAGTGTAATGGCAAAATAATGTTTAGAAAATTAAGAATTAGAAAATAATTCAAAGTTGACAAAAATTGACAAACATTGACAAAGATCATG
Source organism: Bryoerythrophyllum caledonicum (assembly GCA_963971425.1). NCBI lineage: Eukaryota > Viridiplantae > Streptophyta > Bryopsida > Pottiales > Pottiaceae > Bryoerythrophyllum > Bryoerythrophyllum caledonicum. The sequence goes on from OZ020523.1 coordinate 2,216,105, forward strand.
TGATTCAAGAAATTACTAAAAATTGAATAGTAATTTAAATAATATAATATAATACAATATAATATAAATAATAATAATATTTATATTATAATAATATAAATAATAATAATATTTATATTATAATACTATAAATAATAATAATATTTATATTATAATACTATAAATAATAATAATATTTATATTATAATACTATAAATAATACTAATATTTATATTATAATACTATAAATGATAATGTATATATTATTATTATTTATATTATTATAATATAAATAAAATAAAAATAAATAAAAATATAAATAAATAAAAAGTCAAATAGGCGGCTCATCAACAGATTGCTCATTAATGAGCGTTACACTAAATTCCAACAAATACACAATTAGAGTAGTAAGGTCAATAGAGGTTATTACATTAAATGTAGTGTAACACTAATTCTCAATTTTAGTGTACCTCTCTTCACCATGGCCTAGTTCTCCCCACGTTACATGCCCCATGTTGCTTATACCCCAGCCAAACCGCTCTATACTTCCCTGGTCCCAACCCGTCCCCAAACCAAGACAACACCCCACCTTCAAACCTTCAAACCGAGTCCACCACTGTCCATTGCTAGACCCCAACCCACCCACGTTGCACTTTATTTCCCATGCATCCTCACACCTAGCCCTTCCTACACCAATTCCACACCCAAAACCAGCAAATAATGTAAAACACTATGAGGTTGTTTTCCACTTTTAAAAACAACCAATGACCCCTTTGAACCACCTTCGGATCCCAAGGTGGTCCATAGGGGTCACTGACTTATTCAAATAAATGGAAATCCATCCCAAGTATTAGATTGATTAGCAAAGGATTGTCCTCACCCCAAATCCATGACATGAACATAGCAAGCCCCTCATAAAGTACATAAAAACTGGCCGGAACTCAATGTACAGTTGTGAAAGTTGATGTGGACGTGATGGATCAGGTTCAATGGTGCAGATCGATCCGCGAATGTGGAGTGTCCTGTGGAGGTGAGGCTGAGATGTACCCATGGATTAGTCGCTGGAAAGAATCGGCCTGCTGATCAGAAATATGATGATGTTGAACTTGTCTGAATCGTTTCTTCCGCTGGAATGGGTAGGGAGATCAGCAATCATGATGAAGAGAAACCGATCGATTCAAGCACCATCTTCGTGCGTGTATTCACACCATTACACACCATGATTCAGGTCTGAAATGTGCATGGCGCCATCCAGACGTGGACATATGAGTCCGTGAAGAGGATGGATTTGAAGTCTGAACTCGAGAATGCCGAAGTTCTGCATTCCTTGCAGATTTGATATTTTGGCAATTTGACGCTTTGGTGCACAACTTTCTCGATGCGTTAAATTGAAACAAACATGTTGGTATATATTAACAACATGCCCTGTTGTGTAGATGGAGCTACAGAGCACGTGAGACTTCACATGAGTAGAGCCAATTGTAACCTTTTACGTACGGTGTTTCTCATCGAAGATGTCAATATCTGGCACTGTAGAAAGTTTATGGGTTTCGGGTTTCCGGGTAGTAATCTTGATTCAGGGTTAGGGTATAGTGTTTAAGGTAGTGGCCCTAACTTGGGTGGGTGTTGCGAATCAGTGCGACAAAGGCCACACTGCACGCTCAGTTTGTTGCGGGAAGTTGAACACGAGGAGGGGTTGCCCTACAAGCTCGCTTCCCATCGGGCGAATCCGGTGCCTGGCCACCGAGAAGTTGACCGAGTCTCTGTGCGTGGAGTGCAAGCACAACGGCTGCAACTGCGCTCAGGTGCCGCGACCGAGCATGAACGGAGCCTGTGCGCGTATCGGCCCATCAAGTGCCCAACGCCCGGCTGCATTCACGGTGCAAGAAGCTCGGCCGAGCAAATGCCCTAGGGTCGCTCCTCGACTTGGACATGTTCAACGACCCGCGGTGAGTTAGGGCTGCGGAAAACTCATGTTCTTTTACGTTGTAGCCGCCAACTCACGTTTCTGGGATCATTGCTTGCTTTTCACCGAGTAATGCAACGGTGCGATGGCTTTTGGTGTAACATGTTGTAGCAGGAATGGTCTCTACAGACTGATGATTATTGGAGTAAGTTGGAAGACCTTCACGTTTAGTGAGAGATTATGGACGTTTAGTTAGAATCTCTTGACGTGTTAGTAAGGTTTCCTCATATTAGAACAGTGACTCTTCAGTGGTTGGAATTGTTCTGGACGATGGAATGTTCTGGACGATGGAATGTTCTGGACGATGGAATGTTCTGGACGTTGGAATGTTCTGGACGTTGGTCGAGATGTTCAAGAGATGTTCAAGAGACTCTTGTAGTTAGTTGTTTTTGTGTCATTTTCATGTTCTTGTCGTTCTTGCTGCTCTACCATGAGTACGTGTGTATTGAAGTTCAGTAATAAGAGGAAGAATCTCCAATAATGATTCCCAAACATTATCTTCGAGCTCTGCATGGATTGTCTGTTGCAGAAATACTTTTTGGCTTAATGCATGATTTGCATCCAGCATGTAGGTCGAAGCAGGGATTAAGAAGGGTGTAAGCAATCTTTAGGTTCTTTGGTGTAACATGTTGTAGCAGAGATGGTCTCTACAGATTACGAACCATATCTTCTAGCTTTGCCTGGGTTGAATTCTTGTTGCGGAAATGTGTTTCATTGCGGTGTGCTTTATGCATGAAGTACGCGGGTTTGAGAAGGGTTTGAGAAGGGTTTAAGAGGGGCTTAAAGGTTTGATAAGGGTTAAAGTAGGGTTTAAGCGATGTTTAGGTTTCTCACTGTTGTGTGTCTGTATGTGGCATATTGGGACCTTTTATTACCGTGTCAGTAAGTTGAAGGAGTCCCAATAGGTGTTGTGAAAACGATGTTGCAATTTCCACCATGAATGTCTTGAGGTTTTGATGTTTTTGGTAGAAATGATTGAGATTTTGAGATGTGTGTGAGCATTAATATTCACAGTTCGCGTATCTGGATTGTTTGCAGATCATCTGGGAAGGAGTTTCGGGCCACGGGACTGAAAACCGCATCTACACCGAATTCAGCGCATCCATTCCAATGGCGTCGGGTGTTGTAGAAGGTTAGCGGGGAGGCTCTCTCAGGGGACGGCTCTCAGAATATAGATCCCAAGGTAACTGGACCATATCTGTGTTTAATTCACAGCTAATTAAATCAGTACCATGTTTTATAATGCTTGAGACAATTTCCAAATCGGGATAAATCAATGCAATTTTCTTTTGAGGTATTTGGCGTGTAACGTTTTTCTATTTGGATAGTTTTATCCTTCCGTCCTTCCACTGATTGACAGTCTGTTCGCAGATCACCATGTCAATTGCCCGAGAAGTAGCAGCAATAACAAGGCTGGGCGTGGAGGTATTCTTTTCTATTGGAGTAAGTTGGAAGACCTTCACGTTTAGTGAGAGATTATGGACGTTTAGTTAGAATCTCTTGACGTGTTAGTAAGGTTTCCTCATATTAGTACAGTGACTCTTCAGTGGTTGGAATTGTTCTGGACGATGGAATGTTCTGGACGTTGGAATGTTCTGGACGTTGGTCGAGATGTTCAAGAGATGTTCAAGAGACTCTTGTAGTTAGTTGTTTGTGTGTCATTTTCATGTTCTTGTCGTTCTTGCTGCTCTACCATGAGTACGTGTGTATTGAAGTTCAGTAATAAGAGGAAGAATCTCCAATAGGTTATGGGCGCCTTCTTGTGCTGTCTCCGTTGCACTGATTTTCGAGAGAATTTGTCCGGGTTTGAGACCGGCAGTTCAGTTCTTGAATCTGGCTATGGCGATAGGGTTAGACTTGGCTATGTCGCGATTTTTCAGTTGATCGAAGGTGTTTAGCGTTGTTTTTCACCGGTTTTTTTTCAACAAGTGATTGTGCATTTTGCTTAGCTTTGTTTACATCGTTTTTTTTAGTCATTTTTCTTTCTTAAAGTCTATATCAATACACTTAAATAGTCGTGATGGCTGAGCGTAGTGAGAATAGTGACATGACGTCTGTTGATAAATACGATGGCACAAATTTCCAGCTCTGGAAACTTCATATGCAATTCCTATTTCAGTCAAAAGAGTTGTATGACATCGTCACCGGAGAGGAGCCGAAGGTGTTGGCGCGTGACTCGGTAGCTTGGGAGAAGAAAGATAAAACTGCTGCAGTCGCTATTTTAAACTCTGTAAGTCAAAATCACAAGACTGATGTCCTTCATTGCTCAACATCTGCTGAGATGTGGTCTCAAATTGCTTCGTATCATGTTGATCACTCTGAAGAGAGTGTAAATATTCTCCAAGAGAATTTCTATCGTTGCAAGCTTGAGGAGGGTGAGTCGGTGATTCCTTTCATGACTAAAGTCCAGCATCTGGCACGTCAACTTACCGACCTAGGCGAGCATATTTCTGAGGCTCAGGTGCTTAGTAAAATTAAGTGTAGCCTGCCTCCCAGCTATGAGTCGTTGTTGTTAGCCTGGGACAGTGTCCCTGCGGAGAATCAGAACTTACGCTCGTTCAAAACGAGACTGATCAAACGGGAAGCCTCTCTTCGAGAGCGTCAAGGGAAGACTGATGTGCAACTTGATCAGGCGTTTTTTACATCTGGTCAACCTCCTCGCTCCTCTAATCAATCATCTGATCGTTCTTCTCGTTCTAGTGCTCGTAGTTCCAATCCTGCTAGCATGAAGAGGTCACGTAAGCAGCTTCTAAAACTGAAAGCTAAAACTACTTGTCACAATTGTGGAGAGCCTTCACACTGGAAGAACGAGTGCCCTTATGAATCTATGAGCGATAGTAGTGACGTCTCACCACCTTCGTTTTCTAAACGTAATCCCAGAGGCCTGTTGCTGAAGAAAAAGAAAAAAAAGAAAAACCTCCGCAGCCAGGCTCATGTCTCGAAGAGTACTATCCTAAATTCTGACTCTGAGGACTCTGGTTTTTCTCAATCTTCAGAACTGGCAAGTGATGCCTATTGCACCAGCTCAGTTCACTCTGGTTCCCGAAATTCTGGAACAGATGATACCAACTGGTTTGCTGACAGTGCGGCCACAGAGCACATGACGAATGCACGTCACTGCTTTACACGTTTTGAAAGTATTCCTGATCAGACCTGGAGTGTTTCTGTGGCGGATGACTATAAACTCTATGTTCGTGGCATTGGCGACGTTTAGGTATTTTCGACAATTCATGGTGCTACAACCATTGAGATGTTGTCGAATGTTTTGTACGTTCCAAACCTTCAGCGGAACCTTGTATCCATTCCTCAGCTAATGGCTTCAGGCCTTGCTTTCATCTTCCTACATGACAATTGCAAAATGATTGCAAATCATGGAAATGGACGGTTGATCTATACAGCTCATATGGATCAGGGTTTGTTAAAAATGGATTTCACGTTATGTGAAAATTCTTCATCTGCTCACCTGGTCTCTTCTGATCCTGCTGAGCCCCTTCAGAAGCTTCCTCATGCCACTCGTGATCTTCGACGTTGGCACGAGTGCTTCTGCCATGCAAACCTTAAGGTAGTCAAGTTTATGGCCAAGCACCATTCTGTTTCGGGATTGAGTATAACTGGTGACTGTTCACTACCGCTATGTAAAGGATGCCTGCATGGGAAACAACATCGCTTATCGTTTCCTACAAATTCGGATGCTGACCGAGATTTGAAGAGAGCCAGATCACCGGGTTTATTTTTCCACACAGATGTGGTAGGGCCTTTTGATGTGACTTCTCATGGAGGTCATAGATTCTTTGTGATTTTCAAAGATGACTACAGCCATTTTCGGTTTGTCTTCTTTTTAGTGCATAAGAATGAGGTGCTGGCCCGTTTCCAAGAGCTCTACAGTCTCATTCGATCGCAACTACATCAACGCATTGTGAAGATCCGAAGCGACAATGGGACAGAGTTCAAGAATCAAGCCTTCAGGAATTTTTGTGCCAAGCATGGGATCAGGCATGATTTCACTTTCACGTCCCCCTATACCCCTGAGCAAAATTCGGTGGCAGAGAGAGACAATCGCACTGTCGTCGAAGCAGCTCGCTGTATGTTGCACTCACGAAGTGTTGATCGGCGTTTTTGGGCAGAGGCTATTGCAAATGCTGTATACACCATGAATCGTGTGGTATCTCGAACCATACAGAGTGTGACACCTTATGAAAAATTCTACGGTCAGATTACTTCTGTAGCACATCTTCGTACTTTTGGTTGTCCAGCCTATGCCCATGTGCCTACGCAGCTGCGCCGGAAGCTTGACAGCAAAATGCATGAGTGTGTTTTTCTCGGTTATTGTGACACTTCGAAAGCATACCGCCTTTGGAGCATCGAGAAATACCGCTTACTCATTTCTCGCGACGTCGTTTTTGATGAGGATTCGTTGGAGCCTGTTGCCTGTCGATCGCATCTTTTGCCTGATCCATACCTTGGAAATTTATTTCCTGAAGATGTCTCCCCGGTGGCTACTCCGTTGTTTCATACAGGTGATTCTGTTCGTCAACATCCTGCTATGACTAATACTCTTTCTCGAGCATCAACTACCAGTGGGAGATCTCAGGTCCCTGCTCAAACTCTCAATGTGTATCCTTCTACTCCATGTGTGCAAACCAGTGGGAGTCAACTGGTCTCGTCCCCTTGCCAAAGTGCCAGCATTCAGATGCATACTGGCAGTGACCTTCGGGAGGTCTCTTCTCCTAGTGGGAATATCGTGCATTGTTCACCTCGAAGTATCACCCGTTCTCACACCAGTGGGAGTCAACTGGACTCGTCACCTTCTCGTAGTACCAGTACTTTTTTGCCTACAACCGGTGATTCTAGGGAAACCTCTCTTTCCAGTGGGAGTGCTTTACGTATTTTTACTTCTCCTAGTTCTGATTCTACTGATGAACTAAACCATGTCATCAAGACTCGGTCTATTAATGAGCTGCTACGGCTTTTACCTCCAGTTGCCTCAGCTGCAAATCTTGTTTCAAAATCTTTACTGATTATTGAACCTGCCACCTACAAGGCCGCATTAAACTCTGCACAGAGTTCTCAGTGGATCGCTGCCATGGATGAAGAATTTCAGTCCCTCGTTCAGAATCATACCTGGGATCTGGAGCGTCTTCCTCGTGGACAACAGCCAGTTACTTGTAAATGGTTGTTCAAATTGAAACATAATGCAGATGGCTCAATTGCGCGTTACAAAGCTCGACTTGTGGCAAGAGGATTCTCTCAAGTTCCTGGTCTTGACTATGCTGAAACTTTTGCTCCTGTAGCAAAGCTTGACAGTATCCGCACAATCCTTTCTATTGCGGCTGCCGAAGATCTTGAGATGCGGCAGTTTGATATCAAGACCGCGTTCCTGCATGGTGATCTTTCTGAGGAAATCTATATGGTGCAAGTCCCTGGCTATGAGGTTGCTGGTGATCATGTCTGTCGACTCAGGAAGAGTCTTTACGGTCTCAAGCAGGCTTCCAAGGCCTGGAACATAAAATTTGACCGCTTTATTCGTCATTTTGATCTTCATCCCACAGTAGAGGATCCATGTGTCTATGCTTCAGTTTCATCCCCTCGCCTCATCACTACTATCTTCGTTGACGATGGACTTGCTGTCTGCAAGTCGCTAGATCGACTTATGGAGCTGATTGCGTATCTTCGACAAACCTTTGACGTTACAGATGGACCAGCTGATGTGTATATTGGTTTCCGTATTCATCGAAATCGTTTCTCTTTCGAGCTATTGCTTGATCAAGCTCGGTTCACTTTATCCATTCTAATCAAGTTTGGCCTGGAGAATTCCAACTCCGTCTCTATGCCAGCAGACTCAAATGTTCAGCTTGAGAGCGTTCGTTCGGATGATGCTGGCTTGAAGCCTACATTTCCCTACCAAGAAATGGTCGGCAGCTATCTCTATCTTGCGACCACTACCCGCCCTGATCTCACTTTTGCCGTTTCGAAGGTCGCTCAGTTCTCTTCGAACTTTCGTGAGATCCACTGTACTGCCGTTACAAGAATTTTCAAGTATCTACGGGGCACCATTGGTCTTGGTATCTGCTATTCTCGCCCTTCTCTCCATTGAAATCATTTAACAACCTACGCTGATGCAGACTATGCGGGTGACCTCGATGATAGAAAATCGAAGAGTGGCGTGGTTATTCTCCTCAACTCTGCGCCAATTATGTGGATTTCCCGCAAGCAGCTGTGCACTGCAAGCTCAACTACTGAGGCCGAGTACATCGCTGCCTCTCTTGCAAGCAAAGAGACACACTGGGCTCGCTGTTTGTTGAACAGTATTGGTTTTTCGCAGCCTGTTCCTACTCCTCTTTTAAGTGACAACCAAGCTGCTATCCGTTTGGTTCACAATCCAGAGCATCGTAAACGGACAAAGCACATTGGCGTTGCGTATCACGTCATTCGGGAGTACCAGGCTAATCCGGAAATTGAGATCCAGTACGTCTCAACAACTGTTCAGTTGGCAGATCTGTTCACCAAAGCATTGCCTGCGGATAAAGTTCATCATCTCCGATCTGCTCTTAATATGACGCAGTGGATCAAAGAAGTGGGAGACTGATTAGTTTTGGTCCTTGAACCACTGAAATTTTCACTGAGTGGGAGTATTGGAGTAAGTTGGAAGACCTTCACGTTTAGTGAGAGATTATGGATGTTTAGTTAGAATCTCTTGACGTGTTAGTAAGGTTTCCTCATATTAGTACAGTGACTCTTCAGTGGTTGGAATTGTTCTGGACGATGGAATGTTCTGGACGATGGAATGTTCTGGACGTTGGAATGTTCTGGACGTTGGAATGTTCTGGACGTTGGTCGAGATGTTCAAGAGATGTTCAAGAGATGTTCAAGAGACTCTTGTAGTTAGTTGTTTGTGTGTCATTTTCATGTTCTTGTCGTTCTTGCTGCTCTACCATGAGTACGTGTGTATTGAAGTTCAGTAATAAGAGGAAGAATCTCCAATATTTTCTGGAGTTTGACTATATTTTGATCATGAAACGTAATTTTTTTGACGAGGTTGGTATTTGTTTTGTTACGAGCATATGGGAACTCTTATAAACCTCGCACTGCTTCTTGGTTGCAGGTTGCTATTGTCGTAGGGGCGGAAATTTCTTCCGAGGAGCACACTGGGTTGGTGCAAGTGGGCTTGATCGTGCTTCAGCTGATCAGATAGGGTAATGCCATTTGAGCTTTGTGAAGTCACCCAAAGTGGTTTAATGGTCTCTTAACATGGATCCTTGTGAAGTCTTGAAGCGCTTGGTGGGCTTGAAACTCAAGTTAGAAGTGGTTTGAGCCGCCTTTGAGAATAAAGGAGAGGTCCATGTGAAACTTTACATTGCCGACCTTTTATATTTCCTCTATAATCTGAGTAGAGATGTTTCGCGTTGATAGAAGGAAGCAAAGACGCCTCAACTCATGGTATCGTTGCCTGAGTTTGCAGATAATTTGAATTCTGATGAAATGTCGATAGCGACCTGAAGAAAAACAAAGATGCCACGTTGCTAGAGCACGTCATTTACCGGGAGGTGGCAATCAAAGGCCTGTCTGTTAAGGACATCACGGCGATTACACTCTGTCAAGAGAATTGCATTCCATTGTCTCTGTCTTAATTGGAAACTAATCCACAAAACCGTGACACCTCTGGAGTTGAGATCTCGCCACTCACATTGCGTAACCTCTTAGTTGGAACTTGTGTTTTCATCTTTTAATACTCGAACGCTGAATCTATTCGTAAACGGAACAAAGTTCGACAGTTCAAACAGTTTAAGTCCTTAATAGTTCTGAATAGCCGTAATCAGTGCATATGAGGTATAAGGTTGAGTTAGACTAGTGATACACCAGGACCTCTTTACTTATTCAGAGGTTTTTGAACACAAATCTAGCTTGAGCATAGAGACCACCAAACTAATAAGGCTTCTATGCGAGAGACCACCACGCACTTCCATATTTGATAGTAAACAGCATATATCAAAAGAGTGGTGTCTTATTCTAACTTCGGTTGACTTCTATCTCATTCTTCTTGTCTTTGGTCTTGTTTGCAATGGTTTGAGCGAGGAAGGGGACATCTCGAAGGCATCGAGTGGTGAAAAGTTTAGGACAATAATTGATAACTCTCGCGCGGGGAACCAAATGATTTAGACCAGCTTCGTTGTTTGGGAAGGATATATCGCCAGTTGCCTCCAGATATTACCGTACTTGGATTACAGAATTTCGTGCATATTCTATTTCTGTACCCTTGAGCTCCTGATTAATTCTGGACACTGGTATCCGTATCATTCTTATTGTAAACTAGTGTCATCTCCAAGTGTTATGAATGCCTATTTCGCTTTTGTCATTACTCTAAGCGTGGCAACGAAAAAGTAAGCACTGAACGTCGAATTTGAGCATGCCTAAAACTCTAGGAACATTAAGGATTTTTTTAGACCGAAAATTTGATCCGTAATCTCAAACTTTTCTTTGAACAGTACTATGTGACTACAGTCTACATGTTCAAGATTTCAGAGTATTAAATTCTTCTTGTTCAATGGAGAACCTTAACTTGATAATAATCAAGCGATGGATGAATTTTGAACCCAAATGTAATGTGCATGGATGATCTCTACTCATAAATGTGACTTTCCGAGGTATTTGTCGAATCTGTGAAAACATGTGAGCCTTACACTTGTTTGGAAGATCTAGTTTTACATGATCATAGGCAGTAAAAATCTATTCCTAATGTCCTTCAAGTTTTAAGTTTTGGATAGAATGTAATAAGGGGTTCTCAAACTCCAATTGTTAAGAAGGTGCATCTCAGAAACCTACAGTAGTGAGCTGTCAACAAAAACGAAACAGTAGCACTTCCACAGTAGGAGTGGCAGCTTATATTGTAAAAGCCATTTTGATGTAATCAAAATAATAAGTTGCCCCCAGCGGACATGTGCAAGAATTCTAAAGCAGTTTCAGCTTAGGATTGCATACAATTTGGTGTACGGCAAACATGTTAGGGAGCCTTGAATAATGGCCGACTTATGGGACCTGCACTTGACCGTGTCATTATTGGATATTGCTGCAGATTCCACTCTTGATAAGGTCTCTGGAACGAGTGAGACTTGCTCGCACAAAGTAGATTATCATAAGCTCTCCAAGTCATTCGGAGCAGCTTTTCGTTTCAAGCACATATATAAAACCAGCCACCCCCTTGAGAACACACATCAGGAAAGACTTTCTTTATGCACATAATCCCAAGCAGTGCAAAGTTTGAAACTGAATGTACGGCGTGGGATAGTTACAAACGGTCGTCTCATAGGACTCCTTATCACCGCAAAACTTCTAGTCACTAATCACTCTAGTCAAGCATTTAGCGACACGGTCACTCGAAACGAATCATCGTTTCCAGGAACAAACAAGTAATTACTATGGTCTCCAATCGAAAAAGCGCTCTCCATGCTGTACACTCTCTTCTGTATCTGCAGTAATGCCTCGACAGTGAGCTTGAATTCCACGTCCTTCTTGGAAGCCCAGACGGACTCGCATATGAACTTATGTCCAGTCAGCAAAAGAACCGAGGACACCAGGAACCACGCCTCCTTGGCTTGGACGAATACAACTCTATCTTCCCCGCAGTCCCCCATGTAAAAGCTTGCAATAGATTCACACTGCACTGTTCGCGTGTCGTGCCCGACCGACAAGTGTTCGGAGATGGCGCTAATGGGGCCTTTGTGAATGCAGCCGCGCCTTGGGCACTTGATGCGGCGGTACACACAGAGGCTCCTCTCGTGCTCGTCTCGGTCGCGGAACCTCAGCTTAGTTGCGCAGCCGTCGTGACAGCACTCTACCCACAGCGACTCGACCACCTTCTCGATGGCCAGGCAACGGATGTGCCCGATGGGAAGCGAGCAGAAGGGGCACCCTCTCGTCGTGTTCATCTTCTCGCAACATGTTGAGCACACAGTATGACCATTCACGCACTGATTCACAAACCCACCCTTGTTAGTGCCGTCACTAAAGCCTAACCTTAATTATGATTACTACGCCGAAACTAGAAACTCGAAGGCTTTCTACAGTGACATCATAGATGAGAAACACTGTTAAAGGTTACAATTGGCTCTACTCATGTGAAGTCTCAAACGCACTGTTACAATACAAACATGTCTGTTTCAGTTTCAAACATCGAGAAAGTTGTGCTCCAAAGCGTCGAACTGCCAATATATCAAATGTACCCATGCAAACCCTTAAAGAACCCTACAAAAAGCAGCTTGTGTCAAAACTTGCGCCTAGGAACTGTCTGCATGCATCCTGTGACCCATGTAAGGTAAAATAAAAAGCAAGGTGGTGCTGGAGATAGAACCTGGAAGACAGGCGGCGAGAAGGGCTCGGTACAGATGGGGCACTCCAGAGTGTCGACGTCCAGACCGTATTTCTTCCACGGAGTAGACGGGCCAGCCTCCTCCTCGGTCTCCTGGAGCCTCTTCCGCTTCGAGCTTGACATGATGCTACAGTGGTTCTCCCAACTCTCACCGGGGAGAACGAGGTGACGCAAGACGAGTTCACAACTAGCACGAAACTATGAAACACAAAAGAGAAGCTGACTGAAGACTGAAGAATAGCTGTGTTCAATATTGTGTTATATACTGACTGATTGGTAAGTAGTTTGTCTGGAGGAGATCACTAGTGTGCATGTCTCGAGGGGTGGATTGTGGGAGGTTCATGGTCTCGGTAGCTTGTAAAAGCTGGTCTCGGTAGCGGAATTGAACTGACCTGAACTCAGTGTACAGTTGTGAATGATGATGGATCAGGATCAATGGTGCAGATCGATTGAATGTGGAGTGTCCTGTGGAGGTGAGGCTGAGATGTACCCTTGACTCGCACTGGCTCTCTCAGGCTGAAAACCACTAGATGTATGAATAGAAGGTTCAGATGAGTCATGAGAAGGATGTGTACCAGTAATAGGAAGATAAACAGTTCTAGCTGGATCGGAAGATGAGGTACCAGTAGAACTCCAAAAGTGATAATTCGATGTCAAGTCACCAAGACCATAAATAAAAAGATCAACGAGGCTGCTAAGAGAAGGCTCCTCTGGTGAAGAGAAGGCAAGAGAATCCTCATCGAAAATGACATCCCGACTAGTGATCAAGGGCTTTTGTTCGTAGCTCCAAAGCCGATAAGCTTTACTGATGAGAGAATAACCAAGGAACATACATTCTCTTGATTTCTTATCCAGCTTCTTCCGTATTTGTCTCGGAACATGAGCATAAGCTAAACTTCCGAATGTACGAAAGTATGAGACATCTGGTATCTCACCCGTCCAAAGCTCGAAAGGAGTGTGACCCTGAAGCCTTTTGACTGCCACTCGATTCAGTACATATACCGTTGTATTGATTGCTTTTGCCCAGAAGCGAAGAGGAACATGTCGATGGTACCGCATGCTGCGAGCACTCTCCACGATAGTTCGGTTGTCACACTCAACAATAGAGTTTTGCTCTGGAGAATAAGGAGCTGTAAGATCATGCCGTACACCTGCATCCTCTAAGTATGCTCGAATAGTACTATTCAAATACTTTGTTCCATTGTCGCTGCGAAGACGAATCATCTTATTTCGAGTAGCATTCTCAGCAAGCTTCACCAGTTTAAGAAAACAACTAAATACTTCACTCTTGTGGCGAAGAAAATAGACAATCCTCAAGCTGTTGTAGTCATCCTTGAAGACCACGAAAAAACGATGGCCACCAATTGAGTTTAACTGCAGTGGTTCAGTGACATCAGTGTGAAAAAATTCCCTTGGATGCCTTGCACGAGGCCAGTCACCACCACGTTTAGGAAATGGGAGACGATGGTTTTTTCCATAAGCACATCCAGGACATACAGGAAACTCTGTTGAAGAAGTCACTGAAATGCCTTTAGCAATATCACGATTAGCCATCTGCTTTACAATTTTGACAGAAACATGTCCAAGCCTGTCATGCCAGCGACAAAGAGCAATGGAGGCTGTTGTTAACGGACGAGTTGTATGAATAGTTGCAACAACAGTATTCGTTGTGCTAGAAGCAATCTGTGAAGAAATATTTAGGTGCCACAGGTTATCCTTCTTGTACCCTGTCATAAATAGTTTCCCATTGCCATAATCCGAAAACATCTTGCATTCATCCCTGACATGAACAATAGCAACCTTCCTTGTGGTTAAATGTGATACTGAAATTAAATTTCTGCACAGTTGTGGAACATAGAGAACGTCCTTGAACCGGGATGAGGAAACAATACCGTTGACATCTGCCATAACAAGGATATCACCTATTCCTCGTACCCAAAGCTGAGAATTATCCGCAATAGTAACAGACCAGCAAAATTCAGGAATCGGCTGAAAATTGGTAAACCAATGGCGCTTATTAGTCATGTGCTCACTTGCACCAGAGTCGGCAATCTACACAAGACTATCGACATTGTTGTGCGAGGTCACAGTATATGCATCACTCGATGAGTGACATAAACTATTTGTATCAGATTCTGATGAGAGTAACTGACTCAAAGTAACATGAGCGTTATTCTTCTTCCGATGGAACCTCCCTTTAGAACGCTGTGAATTAGAATGACGTTGGCTCGGTGAAGCAGAACCTTCATCACTGGTGTTGTGCTGTTTAGGGCACTCCCCTGCGAAGTGACCTTTTGCTCCACAATTATTGCAACGTGAGATAGCCTTTAGCTTTGCCAGACGTTCAGCCTTCTTTCGCTTCTATTCTGTAGTAAGGTTTGAACGAGAAGAATAGCGGCTAGAAGAGCTCTGGCTAAAAAATGCTCTCTCAGCTTGAACATCCGTAAGTCCTGCTCACTCCTTGAGATGATTTTTCCTCTTGACAAGTCGTGACTGAAACCCTAAAAGAGTTTGGTCGGCTACATGAACACTATCCCAGGCAAGAAGAAAAGAATCGTAACTAGGAGGTAAACCACATTTGATCTTACTCCGAATCTGCCTCTCCATAATGGTTTGACCTAAGTTTGTAAGCTGCTTCGCGAGCTTCTGAACTTTGCTGACAAAAATGGCAATCGAATCAGACTCACCAAGTTTACAACTGTAGTACTTCTCTTGCAAAGAGATGATGCATTCCTCCGAATGAAGCTCATGGTACGTTGCTAATTGCTTCCACATGTCATGAGAGGTAGAGCAGTTGATAACCTCATCGCGATAACGATTTGATATAGCAGACATAATAGTGATTGCCTGCTTGTCACGTCGCTCCCACCGAGCCTTGTCCTCATCTGTTGCGCATTCACTCTTCTTCTCTATGCCGTTAACAATACTATAAAGATCTCGTGACTGAAAAATAAATGTCATGTGCATTTTCCATACACGGAAATTGGAGCCGTCATATCGCTCCACGTTCATCGCGTCCTTACTCACTAATCACTCATCCATATCCGCCATGTTTGGGAGACTTCAGAACACCGGACTAAACTTCTTAAAAGAACACAGAGACACAGCGCAAAAACAATCACTCAATCAAGAAATGAGCGCTCTCCATGGTGCAACAAAGCCCATAACCTATTAGCTTAAGAAATCTACCGGACTATCTGTTACACACACTCACACAACTTACACAGAATATAAAACACTTACAGATGTCAGGCCATGTTTGCTCTGACCATCTCTTTTTATTCTCGACATACAGACTTAACAACAACAACACAATCGCACAGCACACGTATGTACTTGTGCTCATGTGTGAGAGAGACGACACTCTCATCCACTAACGTCGTACATCTGGAGAATATACTTGACGGTAACATCTATGCTTATATCTCAATATTCCGCACAGTGTACAAGCTAGCTACATCTGTTCAAATGATGACAATGTACAGCTATGCTAATGCTTCAATAAAGACCACCAAGCGCTTCAAAACTTTACAAGGATCCTTGTTAAGAGACCATTAAGCCACTTTCGGTGACTTTACAAAAACCACATTTGCTTCAGGGCACATGTCCAATATAGGTATCCAAAAGGATTGTCTCGTTCTCATTTTAGTCGCCCCCCTCTCAAATAAGCTTCCGGCAACATATGTTCGGTGCCATTGTTGCTCTTGTAAATTTGGTCCAACAATATCTTATCTTTCCATGAGTCAATGAACTTGATCCAAAAGAATTTTTGAAAAGTCTATGTTGTCCTAATTTGTCCTTTTGTAAAATAAAAGGAAACTGTCTTAATTCCGGATAAATTGAAAAAGGATATAAACGGATAAGCAAATTGTCATGCTTAAGGCCGAAACTTTTATAGTGTATGTAAATGACTATAGTCTTCAAAGACATGAATATAGAGTGCATAGAAAATACACCTCTAGCGGTATATTCAATTACAAAGTATCATCTCATATAGTTTTAGAAATATGTCCTGAAAGGCATCATATCTCAAATTTTTTTATTATTATTTTCCCTGTAGCTATTGAAAATGATTAAGTGCAAGTACTTGCATTGATAAATTATCTCAGAATGTGATACATTGTTTAATGTTGTTTCGAGTGCACTATCTATCCTTAAAGGAATTTTGAAAGGACTCATGTATCCTGAATCATCATAGTCCATATGAAAAGGGATCAAATGCAATGATTGTACTAAAAAGAAAAAAGAAAAATATATAAAAAAGAAAAGAAATAAACAGGGAGGGAAATTGGATGGATTTAAAGGACACTGCCAAGAAACGTTAAGTATGACAGTTTACAATATGACAGATGTTCAAATACGTACAGATTTGTAGGTTTTGGACAGATGTCAAAGTTTGTATGGCGATATGAGATGTTGTCGATATCATTGGATCCATGCTGATGATGTAATTGGAACCAGTCTGACATGTGGACAATGGCTCTAAATTACGAATACACATTCCTAGAAATCCTCACGGGGCAGATTGAGACAAAGAATGAGCAGACTGCGGTGGGCAGTGTGATTAATCAACAGAGTCTAGGGTTGGTTTAACCCCAAACCCCAAACCCTAAAACATTAAATCTAAACTCAAACCTAAACCCTAAAGTCACTCAAGAAATTATGTTGTACCCTTTACCCTATACCTTTTATCCTAGGTATTCTTTGTCTTTCACCTAATCATCTTAACCCTTAAGTGCCCAGGAGACCCAAAATGGGACTCTAGAGGTGTTAAAACTCAATTTTTATGAAATCCATGAGGAACTAGTTGTGAAATTTGAAGTTCAGATTTGTGCACACATTACATGAACATTCTCCATCAATCAGATCATGATTTGGATTCATAGAACTCTTGGAAAAGCTAGGAATACAACACAAAATACATCAAATACACTAACATACAATGAATATAGTGATACCATGCTACATACTATGTTGTATTTCACACACATGCACATTGGTTTTGGTCTTAAATTTTGATTGAACTTTGTCTTTAAGACATTCTTCATTGTTTTGTGGTTGTTGATCTCTCTCTTCACATACGAAACTTTTGTTTTGATTTGTATAAGGTTGGAAGGTTTCTGTTTACAATCAAGTAGAAAAAAGCAAAGAAATCACCAATAATTGTGTATTAATATTTTCTTCACATGTGATATGTCAATGCCAAGCTATCAACCTAGTGCACATGTAAACTGCTCTAATTCTAAGTAAAAAAATTCTTGTAAGAAGCTATTGATGGTTAAAGTAGTACACCCTCTAAATCCACAATTTTCACTACCAATATACGATAACTTTAAACACTATAATCTATTCCATCAACCGTTGGATGTTGTGCAAAATTTCCCCAAAGTTCAGGTCATGGTTAAAGTTGAATTTTGTAAGGTTAGATATTAATATTAGGCATTGTATTTCCATCAAATCCGGTTCAAAGAAAAAAATCAACAGATATCTTGGTTGTTCCATTCACATAGCTAGGCGGTAAAGGATTAAGGGCTTCTTCATTGTTGTGATTGTTGATCTCTCTGATCGCATACAAAATTTCTGTTTAACTTTGCATTCATTTGGAACATTTTTGTATACAATCAAGTAGGCACAAGTCAAAAAATCATCAATAATCATGTATACATGTTTTTTTGACGTATAATATATCAATGCAAAGCTATCAACCTAGTGCACATGTGAACCTTTTTTTAATTCAAAATACAATAATTCTTGCAAGATCAATTGATGGATAAAGTGTACCCTCCAAAGTCCACAATTTTCATTACCAATATATGGTAGCTTTAAACACTATATAGGAATTAACTACTTGTTGCAATTTAAAGACACATGTTGCATCTTCACTAACCTTTTATTTTATTATTTCCTTGTGTAAGGGACAATTGCCAATGAGAATTGCACCTCAATAAACCAATTGCAACATACAACTACCAAATGACAATATGATTGTTTTCAAGTTGGACTTCTAAAATAATAGCTATGCTATTCTAAGTGCAAAGAGTAGGGTTTTTTTCCCCAAGAAGCTCCAAAAATTTTGCTAAAAACTGCTATTGACATTGAAATATCTTATACATATAGAGAATTTGTTTTTGAGATTGTCAAGTTCTTAGAGATTGTCAAAGTTATTTCAGATTGTCAAGTTTTTAGAGGTTTATTTATTTTTTACTTGTCAAGAATGACCTTGGCATTACATGGATATTACCTTAGATAAATTCCTTGAATTTTTCAATTTTTTTGGACAGACTCCATTGTGAATTACTAATGTATGAAACCGACCAACAC
This sequence comes from Bryoerythrophyllum caledonicum, assembly GCA_963971425.1. Lineage (NCBI taxonomy): Eukaryota > Viridiplantae > Streptophyta > Bryopsida > Pottiales > Pottiaceae > Bryoerythrophyllum > Bryoerythrophyllum caledonicum. The sequence continues at coordinate 2,234,734 of OZ020523.1, forward strand.
ATAGGGTAGCTTGGTGGGCAGTTTGAAGTATTTTTGAAAAGAAACAGTAAAATTTATAACTAAAATAGGAATTAAAAAACAAAAGTATTTTTTTCTTAATTTAGAAGTACATTACATCTTCTATTACTTAAAACTAGTAAAAACCCCTGTCGTCTCCAACGGAGCAATATATAGTATCAAAGTAGAAGTGTGAAATAAAAGTATCAAATCTTTCCAAAACATAGATAAGCCTGGCTGCAATCATAAAAAACAATTCTATTATATATATAGACTAGGGAATCTTGTGTCTTCCGGACACCATAATTTTTTGTGTTGAGTCCCCACCTCCCGGTCCTCTAGCCCTTTGCCTCCAACCCATCGATCCCTTGTCCCCTGTACCCGTCTTTGTCTCCCGTCCCCGTCCCCTATCCATGTCCCTCATCCCCGTTCTTTTAGAGAATGTAACCATAGGATCTTCTTCTAATTTTTATGAGATGAAAGATGTGGTCAATATATAGTATTGTAAAGTATATAATAATATTTTCTATTATTATATTAAGTTAAAATTAAAAGTATCATAAAGGAAAATTCTAAAAATAAAATTTGCAGGTAAAAGTTTGTAAAACAAAAGCCTCAAGGTAAAGCATGAAATCTTCTTAACACGTAGATAAGCTTGACGGCACAGATGAAAACCAATTCTATTATATATATAGACTAGTGGAACTCGTGTCCACTAGACACAATATTATTTTGTGTTAAGTCCTCACTTACGTCTAAATATTAAGTTTAATTAAGTTAAAAAACATGTCTTCTTCCTTGGAAATATCTCCAAGTCATCTCCAAGTTAAGTCCCCTAGTTTTAGGAATCCATGGAAATGAAAAAGCATCTTAGTTTGATTTTTCATGTCATAGTTTTTGATCCATTTACATCTACTTCAATCTAAATTGTATATGTTTGTTGTAATTAAAAAATGGAAAAAGGTTTCTAGTCACTTAAAAAAAAAAAAAAAAAACTCACTTCCCGCTCACCTGTGCTCAAACTCACTTCCCGCTCACTTGTTAGTTGCACTCTCGTCATACATTCTTGACACTCATTTCTTTTTGTGCTTGTCGTCATGCTCGTGTACGTTGCAGCTATGGATATGATCCTTTTTGTATGATCAAGAAGCCTGCAAATTTTGTCAAGTTAGTCTTCACCTCTTCACATGTCCTGAACATTTTTGAGAATATACTACTTGTTCTCATTGAAGTTTCCCAGTAATTTATTTGATCACATATAACTCATGCATGCCTTGCAGCATGAAGTGATGCAAGCTGCGAAAGACACACATCACTTCTTCTCTGGATGTTGCTGCGGAGGCGCTGAGAAACGGGTCGCTCAAACCCGTCATTCTCCGTGTACGTACCACACCTGCATATTCCATTTCCTGAAATCTACTATCGCAGAGTTTCTTGATTGGAATCACAACTTTCTATAACGTGCAATATGTGTGGTGCTCATACAAGAGGGTTTTGAATGGATAACTTGGTTTAAAATTGATCTGATGGAGTTTGGAAGCGCTGCATATTGTTGCGTGAACAAGTGAATCTAGCTTTGGCATCTTACACTATTTTTTGGTCTGTGGCTGACAGGAGTGTACTGGTACCTGCTTCGAGCGTCACTTGGAGCCGGTGATCCACATGGAACTTGTGTTTGCCCTTTCACTGCTCAAGACACGTTTATTCATGACTTGAGGTGACTGATTATGGGGTATAATCTCATTGATAAGTGAATTGATACATCAATAACTACTTGCAGGTTTAGAGGTGTGACATCTACACCTCCCAATATATAATTTACCATTGTGGCATGTTCATTTACAGTTTATGTTCTTCATTAATACCACTTTTAGGTGCATAATTCGACATGGTAACATAGTCCTTCTATGGTATTTAAACCTGTATTTAAACAATGGTATTTAAACCTGCTTCGCAGATTCCATTTGCTGTCCACGGGACACAAACAATAGCCATCAGAAGAGCTAAAACAAACATCAACACGGAAGTGGAGGGAACTCAAACCATCAAGACTTGAGGTATTGATACTGCACTTCTTCTTGGTAATACTGCATGTGACAATAATTCCAAAAGCACGTTCATTTTTTACAGCCTCAAATTTAGTATCACCTTCCTGTAAATCCACACTTTGTATTAGCAATGATAATTGAAGTTTTATTCCAAGGTAGACCTAATCCTTATGAGACTGCAAAATGTGCTGATGGCATCCTAAACTACCAACAAGTAGCGTGGATATGTAGCACTATGACTAATCTGTTTGCTTTATACTCATACATGCAAATGTGGTACTTTGAGGAGCTTTTCGAGATCAGGTTCAAGTCAATCTTGTCATGGGCCAAACAACATATTGCCAAACTAATTATTCACTGACTAGTTTTGCAATATCCTAATCGGCAATATGCTTGTGTTGATGCTTGCGCTGATTGAGAGCTTGCTTGTGTTGTAGATGGAAGAATCTCGGTTTCAATGTGAGGGGCTTCCGGAAGGTGAGATCATTGTTGGCGACATAAGAGATGAGGTTCCTGAGGAACTTGTTTGTAAATATTTTGGCCCTAAGTCATCAAAGAGTGGGTGGAAATATACTGCAAGGACCACACCAGATGAGCAAGCCGCCATTCTTTCGTTGTACCAGCGAGTGTATGATGCAGATGAAATGCCTAATAAAGAGATCACTCTTCAATTCGCTAGAGGTTTGATTATGATGTCCCTAGATAAGAGTGTTAATTGGTCTCAATTCAGCCATGAGAGACTTGAGTATCGGGCTATACTCAAGACTAAGAAAGAAGAGAATGCCAAGAAGAGATTTGGTAGAGAGGTTGTGGAGGCTGTTTCGCTTCCTTCCAATCTTGCTAAGAAGCGTTGTGTTGCCCTTGGTGCACGACCTTTGTCGTTCAAGTTGACCATGAAGTCCGAACAAAGTAGCAGTTTGATGGAAAATAAGGGGCTTGGAGCATGGAAGAAGGTGGGTCCTTTCTGGCTTGCGAGTGAAATAGATGATATGGGTGGGACAATAGAAAAGAGGTCTGCTCTTGTCCAAGTATTTCGTAATTCTTTATCAAATGTGAGTTGTGATAGAGTTCTCTTGGATGACAACCTTCGTAGAGCTCGGATGTTGTTGACGGATAGGCAAGTGCTCATTTGTGAGGCCCAAGATAGTCTTGTGCAATTAAATGGCCAAGAGTTCAATGTCCGCTCGTTGATTGAAGAGAGTGCTTCATCTCCAGATGTAGAAAGTGTAAAAGCGCTCATGGAACAATTAGACACCATTTTGTTTGAGAAATCCTGTCAAGAGCGGACGGAAAGACTTTCTAAGAAAACCATAGTTGAGTGCGAGTCTACCATCTCTTCCTTGGAGTCCAAATTAGAAGCAGGAATTTGCCACGAGAATGACCTACACCATAAAGTTATTAGTCTCGAGGGTTTTGTAGAGGGTTTAAATGAGCAACTACGAGCAATGACTAACGGAGAGGGAGCAATGTTTTGGCCCAGACCCCTCCCTGAAAGCCCAGAGCTTCCTATGACTGTAACCCACACTCTCAACGCATGTCCCGTGTGTTGTATGTGGTATTCTTGTTTCGATTATGTCCCTATATCGTGCGGACATTGTTATCATCCTTGGTGCCTCTATGAGCACGCAAAGAAGTCCAACTCGTGCAAGATTGAGGGTTGCAATGCCAAGCTACATGGACAGCATGGAATTGCATTAGGCTTGCGCCCTCAAACAACTGATTTAAAACCTTCAATGGAAGTGCCATCGTTAAGCATGCCTCTCTCTAAAGGTGAGTTTTTTGCACTTTCTTAAATTATGATGTAAATTTGTTCCATGTTTGTGTTTAGAGTTTTGGTGTTCCAAATTGGACTTTGATAATCTTTAAGTCTTTTTCAAAAGCTTTATTTCTTGGACCTTAAATAAAAAATTTAAATTCGATAAGTACAAACTATGGTTCACATGCTTTTTTATCTCGTTCAAACTGATTTCTAATCTTTCTTGAGCTATATTTAGATTCTAGAAAAAAATTCAATTATTAAAAATGGATAAAAGGGAGGGGGATTAGACTTATTCAAGTCTTGCATGGGCTGCATGAATATTTTTTGTTGTAAATAGGTGTTTGACCAATTCTAATTTCTTGTCATCTTATCTTGATGTTCCTCGTTGTGCAGTTCCTCACAAGGAATCACCTTCAGAAATTCCGGCTGTGCATAGTGGACAGCATGGACACCAACTTTATTCCTCTTTGCCTCGATCTGGTGTAAGAGGTACAAAGCCACTTCTAACTCTTGGTCAGAATGGAACTGTGTTGTGATTCCAAATACATGATTTTTAATGGTGATGCTTGCAGGGCATGAATCTGAAATTGATCATGATGCCCTTGTACTGCATGAATTTCACCTTGTCCTTAGACAACAACTTTTATAAAAGGGAAGACCGCGTCTGTGTCGGGCTTTTATGAAAATGTGTTGTGCTTGAGTTCGTTCAAAGGAAGAGTAGAGTCCTTGATACAAATTTTTGTACTTCTGTAAATACTTCATGAGATAGGAATTAGATGGAATTCTTGGTTCCTGAGCAAGACAATCAAGATGATCTTAGATCAGGACAATTTTATCAGGATTCAGGACTGTGAGGACAATTCTTGGTTCTTGATATGGACGATTAGAGAGCTATGAGGATGATCAGGACTATCAGGAACGATGGAAACAATCAGGAACATCGGGAAGATTAGGACGATCAAGATCAATTAGAACTAATTGGATTCAGTATCAATCTGGATTTAGGAACAAATCCGAAATGGATTTGGTTCTATTCCGTTTTTGTTTCTGTTCCGTTCCGTTCTGTTCCATTCGTTTGCGTTTGCGTTTCCGTCTCCGTCTCCGTGTCCGTCTCCATGTCCGTGTCCGTCTTTGTGTCCGTCTCCGTGTCCGTGTCCGTCTTTGTGTCCGTCTCCGTGTCCGTGTCCGTCTCCGTCTCCGGTTCCAGTCCGGTTCCGGTTCCAGTTCCGGTTCCGTTTCCGTTTCCATTTCCATTTCCGTTTCTGTTTCCGTTTCCGTTTCCGTTTCCATTTCCGTTTCCGTTTCCATTTTCGTTTCTGTTTCCGTTTCCGTTTCCATTTTCGTTTCTGTTTCCGTTTCCGTTTCCGTTTCCGGTTTTGTTTCCGTTTCCTTTTCGTTGAATGGACTTATTTCCGTTTTGTTCTATCGTAGATTTACTGGATGCTAATGTCGTAGGAGAATTCCACACCGCGTTTCCCACTGGTACAGACCAACTCTGCTTCAAAGGTTTCACCTAGTATGTATGATTTACAAAATCTATATACCATTCTCGGATCGACATATTGTATTTTTTGTTTTGATTTAGTTTGGAGTGGTGTGGGGTATGTAACCAGATGAGGGAGAGGTTTATACGACAGGAAACAATGCTTACGATCAACTAGGAGCTCAAGGCCAGGAAAAGCATGTGGCGCCCAAGCGTGTTGCTGCCCTAGATACGCACGTATTGACACATATTGCGTGTGGATCGACTAAAACCGTAGCTATTACAGGTGAGTATCAAAGTTGTTGTCCCAGATTCAATTAAAACTATGTTTGTTTCTATTAGTATTAATTTATGGAGTTCTTGACTGTAGTCTACTTGTCTACAATCCTACGATTACCTCTTTGCATGAGCTGCAAAGAAGCTGCTCTTATACACAATGAAATAGCGTTCTACCACTAACATACTAAGGGTTCTTCAAGTATTCTTGTAACATGCTGCAGATTATCCTTAAATGCACGTGCATATTAGACATCATGTCTGTGCACGTTGACACGACGTCTGTGAACATTGAAAGAATATTCCTGGAGCATCTTGGTGAAGATTCCCGAAATTGCTAGAGTCTGTTTGCATGAATGTTTGCATGCTCAGTCTTACGTCTCCAAGTCATCGTTTTCTTCCTTATATTTCATGTGCATTTGTTTATTGTTACTGTAACCAAACCAGAACCTTATTCTAAATTGTTATTGTAAATTATTAGTAACATTTTAGATCTTTTTTTTTTCCAGAACCTGTACATTTATCAACTTCTACAGGTTACAAAGCTCTCTCACAAGGTTTGGACCAACAACAGCTGACTTGCAGCATGTGTTTATCAAAACTTGTTGCTGTGAAATTGACTGTACGTGGTTTTTTATCATTTATATTAAATATATTTTTTATCATTTTAAAAAAAAATTCGTGAACATAATTTTAATATTTTTGGTTTCTTTTAATGTATATAGCATTATTTTCCTTTGTACATGACATCAAAAGATCCTATCTTAAACTTGCTTTATAATTGTTTTTTTCTCAATGTGGATTTTTCTTCTGTAGGCTTGCGAGCATTCATTTTGTTTCAGTTGCATTCGAGGCCTGAAAGAATGCCCAGATTGCAAAAAAAAGATTCTTGGATGGAGGCGACAACCTCAACCTCAGCCACAACCACCTCAACCTCAACCACTGCTACCCGATGGAGATAGTGATAATGATGACCTGGGATTGCAACATTATTGCAACGACGACATCTTCAAGAACGGAGGGATGTGTTCTATTTCAGTTATAGAAGAAGTTCAATCGATAACTGAAAAAGTAGCACCCAAGGTCCAGAAGAAGAAGCAAACCCGTCCAACATTCAATATTGATACATTGAATCATACTCGAGTCCTAGAAAGACCCATGGCTGAGATATTGGAGGTTGCACAATCAACCGAGGTGGGTAAGGAGCGAACAATAGAGCTGCCAAAACGTAAGCCCGCACGTCCGGCTAAGTTTAGAGTCTAGATTTTTGATAGCTGTTGCTAGTTATCAGTATATAAGAGCTACTTAACGATAAATAAGAGTTGCTACTAGTTGACGAGTAGCATCTATGTGACAACTATATGATGAAGTACCTGGCTCATATCTCGCTCATATCTAAGAAGTTTGCGATCACTAGAATCCCACCCTGATAAGAACATCAGATGAAGTCATATTTAAGAACATCGGATTACCTCTCATTCAGACATACAACTTTGATCAAGATGCGACTTACTTAAGAATGAGTTGCAGAATGGAAACAAAAGGAGAAAAACCACAAAATGAACTAACATTGTGAGAATTTTTGATTTTTTGGAAACACCTGTTGGAGGGAACAAACAATCAATTGACACGTGCAATTACACAAAGAAATAAGAATGCAGACCCTTGCATGAAATCGCAGCAGTCAACTGTGATAGGCATACTGAGAAATCGCAGGATTATACCTGCTTGGTGAAATGCTCAAAACGGGCATCGTATAATTCTGTAACTGCCTTGCAATCAACAGATGCTAGTTGACGAGTAGCAACAAATCTTGATTGATTTTCCAGCGACCAGAGCCTTCTAATGTGAGCATCATTAATAATGGTGGTTAGTGCTGAAATCATTAGGAACTTCATTCAGACTTTGTTGAATGATCACCAACTCGTTCACAACAATGAATAAGTCAACTCAAAGTCCAGCATTGTGTCGTGATATAACATGCTTGACCAATCCTTATTACTTCATGATCAACAACAATAATTTTTTTTGTTGAAGTATAAATATTGGATTATTGGATGTACATTGATCTCAGCTACTGCATAGAAGAATTTGATGGAATAGTTGATTGTCTAATAGAACATCAATTTCTTAGTTGATTGCCTTGGTATGATAGCTATAGTACATGCAATGCAATACAAGTTTACAGCTTGAGGTGGGTACTAGTTTCAAACACCTCTAAGACAAAATTCATATGATCAATAGAAGAATTTGATGGAATAGTTGATTGTCAATTGGATTGTCAAAATAATAGATGTAATAGTCAAACCTAATCAGAGGTCTTCTGAGCCTGAAGACTCTGAATCTAAAGAATCCATATCGCTAATTGACTCGCTACCATTGTCTGACAAACCTTCTTCATTATCAGCATCATCAAGATCCTCTCGTTGTTGACGTGCTTGTATAGCAGTGTTAATACGTCGTGCAGCATTGTTGCTAAGATGGTACACTGACAAACCTCCTTTCTGTTTGTGAGGAGACAAAGTCATTGCAAATTTTGTAGCACACACCAAATGAGAGTACACTCGAGCGATTCCAGCATCATGAAGTTGTACGTACGAATTTTGGTTGCGCCCTTGTTGATGGTAGTAATAACCTTCAATTACTTCATCACCATCCTCTACTGTTGTGCCCCAAGCGTCTGTCAAAGATCCACCCTCTATAATATACATAGAAGTTGTGCAAATCAGCACATAGAATGTTGCTCCTCCTGATCGGTCCGGGTCAGCTACAGTTGCGAAATGATCACCAACCATACATTCAGATGCCAAGATGTTATCATCCGGAGCTGCAGCCCAACTCAACTCCTGCTCCTCAAGTTCTTGCATGGCATCTGCCCTATTTAGAGGCTCTAGAGTAACCAACGTCCAGGGAGCAACATGTACACGATTTGGGCAAACGCCAAATCCCTGTCTAGCACATGATTCACAAAAGCAGCAGAAATCTCTACATTCAAGCAAGACATTATTGGTGCGGCTAACCGACCTTATGGAGTGTATACTTCGACTTCCTTTCACTGTCTTGCATGCAAGTGGTTTCTCCCTAGACACATCATTGATTCCAATAAGGTAGAAGTGACGATTTAATGATTGGCGTGCCTTTGGATAAGCAGCATGGGGCATGCTCATATTCTCCTTCAAGAATTTTTCTGCATCATGGGCATTGTGCAGCTTCACGCTGTTGGGCTTCAATTGCTCTTTTCGAAGAGCTTGTTTTAAGCAAGCACCCGCCCCATCATGCGGACCTTTTCCATGCCCTGTACCCCAATAATTCCAATCCATTTGGCATCCAGTAGGCAATTCTTTTGACGTAGTGATTCCTGGATACCTGCAATATCGTCCATTGAATTTTGCTTAGTGGCTAAAGTAGTAATGACCAATATGAAGCAAGAAGCAAAATGTGTTTGCAGATTGACACAAGCATGTCATGAAAACATGTCATTGCATTTTAGAAAGCTGATCAGGGTTATATAGACCAACTTTGTGCTTGCATGGCAGCATTGTGCCTGCATAGCACAACCGATGCATACAACGCAAATAATAGAGCTGGTATCCACCAACTTAAAACAATAAATATATGGTCCTTTCGGATACTCATATACCATGCACACGAAGAAGACGAGCAAACATTAACATGGCACATATTGTTGTCATGACAAATGACTCTAAACTTGAAGAACAGAAAAAGCGCCTGACATACCATGCATTAGTGATTATTGCATACGTCTTTTCCATCATATGAGAGTATGCAGTGTTCTACTAAAATGAAATGGAGAGGCATAATTTGAGCTTACTTTGATACATAGAACCAAGCCTTGGATCCTTTAAATTGACTTGCACAACCGTCACTCCATACTATATGGCGCCCAGGATATTTTCCATTCAAAACTAGGGCCTTCCAGTGCAAAGTTAAGCAGTGTTGAACATACAACGAGTCATGCACCTTATCATCACTAATATAATAGTGATAATCTGTATTTAGTCTCTTTGACTCCGGATCAATTGGACTCCAATTAGTGTTCACCTGGTATGTGATGTGCACCAAGATGGTCAACTGGAAGTTGAACCAATGTTGACTTTGAATCTCATCTTGGCCCTGAAAGCTATAATTCTCTGCAAAATCGATCAGGCTTAGAATCTCGCCTTCCTTTAAATTTAGTACAGATGCCTTAAATTGGACATCTTGCCAGTGAGCAACGTGTTGGTGCCACACAAACTTCTTCATTTGTGGTGCTGCATAGTCCAAGAATTCCCTTGTTGTTGTTACCTTGTATTCAAGTCGTATCACAAGTTTTGGCTCACCACTCCTAGTTTTTGTTCCAGTTGGAACCATTTCAAATTTCCGCCAAGTCATTTTTGCGTCTGAGCTTCTAGGGTCCATCTCCCGGTCACATAATGGTATAAGTTTGAATCCGCATTGATCACAATCTCCCTTCAAGCATTTGATATGGTGCCACATGATGCCTTCTGGTCGTGGGCATAGTGACCGCTCCCACAGGTGAGTGCTCCTCTTGTATATGTGACTTGGTGCTTGACAACAGACAGCACCAATTGCTATCTCATTACTTGGTAGGTTGCAGCACACACTTGCGCAATCGCATGTACAATGGTCCTCCTCTTCATTGACATGGACATGTACAGCACGCATATTATTGAAGCCAATTGTAATTTCTTGCATTTCCATGTGATATCGACAAGTGCAGCTATTAAAATCTGACAGCCGCTTCACAAAATATGGCCTGAGCCTTCGAAAGGAAACGTATGACAACTTCACGCCACTGTGCACGGCCTTGAATCGAGTGAAGAAGTCAAGCTACAAACCAAACAATCCAGATGTGAGTAACACCGCTAGAACTTGATGTAAGAGAACGCAACGGACAATACTGGTAGGACAAGAAAATTAAGCACTAGTCAATCACCTCTTCCAAGTAGAGAAGACTTGATTTTTGAGACTGTAATTCCTTATGATACAAAAACGCCATGACAAATGAAGTGAGTTCTTGACAATCTAAAAAATAAATAAACCTCTAAAAACATTCCCCTCTTTTCAATGAATTATATTCACCTATAAATAAGTCTCCAATCAACTCACAGGAGAAAAAGGCAGCTCATGATATTCAAGGCATTTTATGCAAACTCTTCATCTACTCTCATACACGGCTAAGCCTACTTTCACTGGAGTTTCAAGACCACCAAGCTCTTCTTCCATGATATCAACACCTCAACATGTTTAGGGTGCACGTTGATTAAATATAAACCAGCTTACCAAGCAATCCTTATGATACAAAAACGCCATGACAAATGAAGTGAGTTATGGAAAGAAGTGTATCATGGATCAATTGTAGGTGCCTTCGATTAAGAAAAACTTGCCATAATATTCTCAACACTATTTTCAACGGTATGAGAAACGCATAGAGTGACAAAAAACTCACCAAAACTCTGCCACAAACTTGGAACATAGTTCATCAAAAATAAAAAAATCAGCAATAATCTCACTGTTGAGATGATTGTCATCATGAGAAAATATTCGCCCCATGTCCTAATCGTCTTGATCATGGAATAATTCTGATGAAGCTCAAACAGATGAAGTTTGAACCTGTCAATATTCTGAACGTGCACTCTAGAACAAAATATATACAACAAACCACCGAACCATGATTCTAGACCCCAGCCTAAACATGCCATAATATTCTCAACAGTATCTTCAATAGATAATACTGGTGAGAAACGCACACATAATCATCATGCAAAACATGTGGGAATATGCGCTCCCAAATCAACAAACTTGTAAATTGTAATTCAAGGACTTCAAGGACCTGAAGGACTTCAAAGACCGTAAGGACGTCAAGGACTTCAAGGACTTCAAGGACTTCAAGGACTTCAAAGACCGTAAGGACGTCAAGGACTTCAAGGACCTCAAGGACTTCAAGGACCTCAAGGACTTCATGGACTTCAAGGACCTCGAGGACTTCAACGACTTCATGGACTTCATGGACTTCAAGGACCTCAAGGACTTCAAGGACCTCAAGGACTTCAAGGACTTCAAGGACCTCGAGGACTTCAACGACTTCATGGACTTCATGGACTTCAAGGACTTCAAGGACTTCAAGGACCTCAGGAATACTTATAATCCAAGGACTGCAAGAATTTTAGACTTGTTAGAAACACCTGACTAAAGGAATTGAAGGACCGATAGACTCAAGAGAAGAAATGAAGAAATCAAACCTGGCTCTCCTCTAGCCAATGTGTGGAATGGCTGACTTGTGTCTTGACGCCTATCCTCTTCTTTCGAACATCTTTTTTGCAAGGACTTACCCTTGTCTCGCTTGTCCACCATTGAATTGCCAGGTCCACCACCGATTGATCCAGCACATCTTTTCGACGCTTTCGACACACCTTTGCCCACACTTCTCCATCCATTTGCTTATTCAGCAAATCTCTTCTCTGTATTGCACGGCGCAATGTCCGTCTGTTCATTCCAACAGCCCTTCCAGCAGATTGCATGCACCGCTCATCTCCAATTGAAATCACGGCTGCCTCAATAACATTTCTCGCCAAGTGTTTGTCCCTCCCTTTTCCATACTTTAGCCCCGACCATGCATCTGCCAAACCATTACATACGACTCGACAATCTTCTAATTCACTTCTGTTTACAACATAATCAGGCAATGCCTCTTGTAGCATTGGTTGTTCCAATAGCTTCTCAAAGACTATTTGCTGGTATCGAAGGCCTTTCTTGCTCGTGTCTTCAGCAAGCGCAAAAGCTAGCTTTTTGGCATGAAGTGCGGCTGCCCTATTGAGTACAAGTTCATTTGAGAATTGCAAGCTATCAACTGTAGCTGCAGTCAAGCTCATATTATAAGAGCGAGCCCTCTCAAGCGCCCGATTCTTCCGTCTACACTCAGTATTCTTTTGCCTCTTTAACTGGACCTGAAGAGCCTCTCTTGCCCATTCTCTTGTCTGATCTCTTTTCATATTGTAAGAACTTGCTCGAGTCATCCTACCAGAAATGAAGTTTTACCTCATCAAGTAGGCATGCTTGCATGGCAGCTTAACTTGAAGTGACATCATCACCATGTCTTCTTATGTCAAGCCAGATGCATTCAAGCAATCCTGAAACACAAGTGCTAATAAAAATTAACATTGAAACGAAATTGAATTTCATTGAAGTTACCACTGGGAAAAAAGTACCAGGAAGTTAAAATTTTTAATAATGTGGGTGTAGATTAGAAATGAACACAAGCCTCTTGGTGGCGCTACAGCAAGCCACATACACCACTACACAAATGGATATACACCATTGTACAAAGCTAAATTCAAGGATTAATACTCTTCTGACTGTAAATGAACACGCCACAATGGTAAATTATACATTGGGAGGTGTAGATGTCACACCTCTAAACCTGCAAGTAGTTATTGATGTATCAATTCACTTATCAATGAGATTATATCCCATAATCTGTCACCTCAAGTCATGAATAAACGTGTCTTGAGCAGTGAAAGGGCAAACACAAGTTCCATGTGGATCACCGACTCCAAGTGACGCTGGAAGGATGTACCAGTACACTCCTGTCAGCCACAGACCAAAAAACAGTGTAAGACGCCAAAGCTAGATTCACTTGTTCACGCAACAATATGCAGTGCTTCCAAACTCCATCAGATCAATTTTAAACCAAGTTATCCATTCAAAACCCTCTTGTATGAGCACCACACATATTGCACGTTATAGAAAGTTGTGATTCCAAGCAAGAAACTCTGCGAGAGTAGATTTCAGGAAATGGAATATGCAGGTGTGGTACGTACACGGAGAATGACGGGTTTGAGCGACCCGTTTCTCAGCGCCTCCGCAGCAACGTCCAGAGAAGAAGTGATGTGTGTCTTTCGCAGCTTGCATCACTTCATGCTGCAAGGCATGCAGGAGTTAAATGTGATCAAAAAAATTACTGGGAAACTTCAATGAGAACAAGTAGTATATTCTCAAAAATGTCCTGTAGGAGGCACGTAGAATGATGTTTCTCAATCAAAGACTATTCCCGAATAATGTTAGTACGTCCAATCTCATCGACATCATCAATGCCCCTGACTTTTCTTCAAGGAGTTCACAGTATATGTGGAAAAGGAGGGTGGTGGTTTTGTAAGTACAAAAAAACTATAGTTTGAGTGATACTGAAACAAAGAAACAGAGTATGACATTGATTACCGAAAGTTCATGTTACAGAAAGTTGGATCTCATTTGTGCCATTGGCACTTCTGTGTAAACCAACATAAACGTTCTAAATTTTATGATGTCATATGTGTATTCCAAATATGCGATCATAGAGCATGTCAAAATTATCTACTCATCCATTCGCCATCATTGGCATGTTCCATAGAAGGACTATGTTACCATGTCGAATTATGCACCTAAAAGTGGTATTAATGAAGAACATAAACTGTAAATGAACATGCCACAATGGTAAATTATATATTGGGAGGTGTAGGTGTCACACCTCTAAACCTGCAAGTAGTTATTGATGTATCAATTCACTTATCAATGAGATTATACCCCATAATCAGTCACCTCAAGTCATGAAAAAAAGTGTCTTGAGCAGTGAAAGGGCAAACACAAGTTCCATGTGGATCACGGGCTCCAAGTGACGCTCGAAGCAGGTACTAGTACACTCCTATCAGCCACAGACCAAAAAATAGTGTAAGATGCCAAAGCTAGATTCACTTGTTCACGCAACAATATGCAGCGCTTCCAAACTCCATCAGATCAATTTTAAACCAAGATATCCATTCAAAACCCTCTTGTATGAGCACCACACATATTGCACGTTATAGAAAGTTGTGATTCCAATCAAGAAACTCTGCGATAGTAGATTTCAGGAAATGGAATATGCAGGTGTGGTACGTACACGGAGAATGACGGGTTTGAGCGTAGAGAGTAGAGAGAGTGAATGATTCCTCCGAGCTTACACCAAGATCCAACACATCCAAGCAACACGGGGACCTTCTGCGCTATCTGCGCTATCTTGCAGTATGTTGTTGGAGCACACCCGTACTCATAATGGAGGCTCTTCTAGAGTTCCTTGCAGCTTCACGTGAGGTCAAAGCTGAAAGTTGTGTCTCTTCTTAAAGCTGAAAGGGATGTCATGCACTTGAAATGCAAAAAATCCTTAAGCGGCAAGTATCCAAGAAAGCTGACATCAGTTATCTTGGATGGAGAGAAAGTTTTCAAAGCAAGCGCCGCTTGTGTTCCCTGCAAAATTTTGAACGTTGAATGTCACCAATCGCTATATGAAGCTCGGTTGCAATGCACCGGGAGGTTGAATTTCTACCTTGACATGCAATGGAAGAGAATCGAATTTTGAGAAAGTTGTAATTGAAGAAGCAGTGGCCTGTAGAAGAAGCAGCGTTGTGAAAGAAAATTCGTGCTCAAAATACTGTCTAAAAACCTAATAATTTTGAGCAGGAAAGGACATTAAAAGCAACTATTGAGGACACAACTTTGGAGACAAAAACACAAAGTGGCTACAATGGACACATGAAGGTGCTCTTGTACACGTGCTGATAAAAAAACACGCCCCATCAATGACGCAGAGAGCAAAAAAAAAACCAAAACCCTAAGCACAAGAGAAACTTACAACTTCGGCGCTTTGCTTGTAGAGTCGCAGCCATGTCAAAGAGATAACCAAGCTAGGGTTGCACATCAAGAAGGACGAGGGATGAGGCCCAAGGGAAGGAAAAGAAACAAAAAAGAAGGCGGGAGAGTCCCCAATTTAGTTAAGCAAAGAAACTGTTCCGGAATGCTCATTCCAGTTACGGAATATGGTGGCGTGAATAACAACAAGAACTTGACAGAAGAACAAATTTCCTTTTTGTCCTAAAGTCCGGGAGGAGGTACCCCAAGCGGACATGTACCCTTCAACCCGCATGAGATTACAGTACTCCTGTCACTGAAAATCTAAGAAAATAATTAACCCGAAGGAGGGATTTGCTTCCACTTACTTTCTGCAGCACGAAGGGCAGCTGCGGTATCTGTGGTGAAGAAGGGGTTGCCTGTGCCAGCACCAAAGATGACGACTCTGCCCTTTTCCAAATGGCGAATGGCCCGCCTGCGAATGTATGGCTCCGCAACCTCATGAATTCTGAAGGCAGTCTGGACACGCGTAGGTACGCCCACACTCTCCATCGACGCCTGAAGAAATATGGCGTTCATGACAGTGGCCATCATCCTTTACACCCAACCCATGTCGCATAATCAGCCCAATATTCTCCTTCTGGAACAAGGAAATGACCCTCACCCAAACTAACCACTAGTGTGTCCCCCTGGCTCCACAGACCACAATCTCTCAACTCTTATTGCTTGATGGTCGATTCATTTCTGATTGGATAGTCAAATAATAGCCATCCACTGAACAGACCAAGCTAAAGCAACAATATGATAGCGTTTTAGACACTATTTTGAAGTGTCAGAATCGAACGCAACATCTATTGCAAGTTTAAAGTCAGACAGTATGTAAATTGTGACAGACTACTTTTGCGCTCGATTCTTCGACTGAAAGCGTAAGGTTTATTGTCAATACACACACATGTTGAAAAGACAATCATAACTTGTGTGTACAAGCTGAGAGCTGCGCAAGTGCGCACTACATTATGAAGGGCGAATGCCAGAATATATACATGAGTGCTATCAGTACAGATAGACCTAACTAATGAAAAAGGTAAAGAAATGAATGATAGTGGGATGAATGATGAGACGTCCTTCAGGAGCGTTGTATTCGTCAACACCCTCCCTCGCTCCGAAGACGGCACTCTGCAGACAGGGAAGATGCGATGTCAAGATTTCGAGGGTTTCCCCCTGCCGTGGCCTACCAGTGGAGAGACCAGGTGGATCGAATGTCAGTGGTAAGGGTCTTGGTTTCCTATATTTGTGTGTCGTTACAGGAATTCATAGGTGCTTGTGGTTGCAGGTGGAGATCCTACTGCTCTGCAGTTGGTTGTTGTGTATTGTTGTTCGTCGTTTCTGTGATGCAGTGACGGATGTCTTGTTGTTCTGGGCGACGGCCACAAGTAGAGAGGAAACTGAGTTACACCAAGAAGCGGATAGTATTGTAACTAGGGCTTCATCAAGTGGTGAGTCGGGAGGAAAACGGGAGTTGGTGGAGGCTTTGTGGCAGCAATACTTCAATAATCCGGAGGAGTGGTGGGACAACAGGTTGAAGAAGTGTAACCCCAAGCAGCCTGACTTCAAGAATATGAGGACTCGAGCAGCGCTTTGGATGGACGGATATTATACGCCTGATTGGGTAAAGATGAGGTTTAGTCAGTTGCAGCAATGATACCGGCGGTGTGTCTGTCCTGATTAAACTTCTTGTAGGATAGAGGTTTAGTCAGAAAGTCAGCCTGCTGCAGGACGGTTGGTGTGAAATGAACTTGTATGTGACCTTGGTCTGTGGTTTCTCTGATGAAATGTGCCTGTATTCCGATATGTTTTGTGCGTGCGTGCAACACGGGATTCTGCACAAGTTTAATGCAAGACTGGTTGTCGCTGTAAATTGGTGTTGCGTCTTTCATGTGAATGCCAATCTCTGTAAGGAGACGTCTAAAATAAAGCACATCTTTAGACGCATCTGTCAACACCCGATACTCTGCTTCAGTACTGGACAGTGATACAGTGGGTTGAAGCTTGCTCGACCAGTAAATACAAGAGCCACCTAATTTATGCAATATGCCGGACGTGGATCTGCGCGTATCAACATCTCGTCCCCAATCCGCATCCGCATATGTGTGATAAGTGCCTGAGCTTTCTGAAGCAAAGAATAGTCCATGGTGTTGTGTTCCTTTCAAGTATCTTAAGATTCTCTTGGCAGCTTGAAGGTGTGCTAGTTCAGGCGAGGACATGTAACGTGCCACACAACCTACTGCGTATGAAATATCTGGACGAGTATTAGTTAAGTAGATGAGGCTCCCGACCATAGACCTGAATAGTTCGGGGTCTACTGTGGCAGTCCCGGTTGATTTCTGTAGTTCTAAACTTGGATCCATAGGAAGTTGGCTGGGATTGCAAGTTTCCATTCCAAAGCGAAATAATAACTTCTGGATGTAGGCTGTCTGGGTGAGAAGTATACCATTAAGGAGGCGACGTATTTTTGCGCCCAAATAAATCTGTGCTAAACCCAAATCTGACATGCGAAATTCCTTATGAAGTGCTTCTTATAGATGCTTGATACGTGCCTTGTCATCTCCAGTGATAAGTAAGTCATCGATGTATAGTAGAACAAAGATCTTTTTGCCGTTCCGTGTTGCAAAATAAAGATTAGGGTCATATTTTGAACGTGTAAGTCCCTGTGATATCAGTCATGAGTCCATGCGGGAGTACCATACTCGAGGTGCTTGTTTGAGGCCATACAGGGCACGGCGTAATCTGCAGACCTTACTAGGATCGCCTGCATGTGGAAACCCCTCCGGTATTTCCATTAAAATGTCTTCAGTGACAGTTCCATTAAGGAATGCCGTGACGACATCCATTTGGTGGAGGTCCCAGTTGTTCTGTGCTGCGAGAGCTAATATAATGCGTATAGTGGACCATCTTGCGACGGGAGCAAATATATCATCGTAATCCACTCCTTCACGTTGCTGGAAACCTCGTGCAACGATGCGGGCTTTAAATTTCTTTGTGTCACCTGCGACCTTCTCCTTAAATATCCATTTTGCCGTTATGGGCTTGCGGTTGGTGGGTCTGTCGATAATATCCCAAGTGTGATTATCCAACACACTGCTAATCTCACTGTCGATTGCTGCTTTCCACCCGGCATGCTGGACAGCATCTGCAAAGTGTATTGGTTCCTCGCTGGTTTCCACATGAAGTGCCCAATAATCATGCATTCTCTGTGAAGGACGTCGCTCACGTGTAGATGAACGCACCGGCCGTGTTGTTGCGCGTATTTTGGAGCGTTGTGAAACGATTGCTGGTTG
Source organism: Bryoerythrophyllum caledonicum (assembly GCA_963971425.1). Classification (NCBI taxonomy): domain Eukaryota; kingdom Viridiplantae; phylum Streptophyta; class Bryopsida; order Pottiales; family Pottiaceae; genus Bryoerythrophyllum; species Bryoerythrophyllum caledonicum. The sequence goes on from OZ020523.1 coordinate 2,253,295, forward strand.
GTCGGTGGTACTGCTACGGTGTTGGTCATCGGTTGATTGTTCCTGCGTGGTCGTTTGGCGTGCCTGCAAGTCTGTAGGGGGCATCACGGTAATAGGGCTGACCCCTATAGCCAATGGAGTGGGCCCGTCTGGATAATGACTGTCGATATTCTCGAGAGGCAAAGTGACCGAGGAGGTTGGTTGGCTGGAATCATGATGTGGATTCAGAGGCTCATCATGGGTTGCTAGAGACTGGCTTCCCGGAGCTAGTGGAAAGTGCCTACTATTATTGCCGCCCACAGAATGTGTGGTGCATGTGCTCTCTAATGGATCAGTCGCCGAAAGTGGTATTGTGTAACTAAAATATGAGTGGCTTTCTGTATGGGTCATCTTCAAATGCTGGTATCCGACTCGGCGTTCATCAAAAATCACGTCACGTGTAATTATGATCTTTCTACGAATAGGATCATACACCCTGTATGCTTTTGATTCTGTATCATATCCTACGAACATGCATGCGTGGCTACGCTTATCCAGTTTCTGACGTTCACTATCTGGTATATGTACATGCGCCATACACCCAAAAATTTTAAGATTTTGAAGATCAACAGGTTTACCTGTGAAACTGGATTCAGGAGGAATGCCATAATTGGAGCGCGTGGGACTTCGATTGATCAAAAAGGTTGCCATTGACACGGCTTCGGGCCACAAAAACGTTGGAAGTTGACAATCAGCTGCAATGCTTCGTGCTCGCTCCATAATTGTCCTATTTCGTCTCTCTGAGACACCATTTTGTTGTGGTGTCTTAGCCTGGGTCAATTCACGTTCGATGCTATGTTTAAAACAATAGTTCTTGAAAAGATCAGAAAGATATTCGCCTCCCCTATCAGACCGAAGTGCAAGTAGCTTGTGTCCAGTTTCAGCTTCTAGCTTGGCTTTAAAATGGGAGAAATATTTGAAAGTTTCACTCTTGTGTCGCAGAAAATATGTCCAGCTCTTTCTTGACAGGTCGTCTGTAAAAACGAGGACAAAACGTGCACCGCCCAATGACGGTCGCTGCAGCGGGCCTATTACATCCATGTGAATTCTCTGCCCTACATGTGTTGCTCGAGTTTGTGACCTTTTCGGGAACCTTTCTCGCTGTTGTCGACCTTCAAGACAACATGTGCAGATGCGGCTGCTAATATTGATGCGGGGGAGCCCGATGATATGCGTTGATCGTGAAAGAAAGCTGAGACCTGAGTAACTCAGATGACCTAATCTCCGGTGCCACAAGTCAGCCTTGTCACATGTTTCCACAGAAAGTACTTCTTGTGGTTGCTCATTTAAAAAATACAGGCCGTTTCTCTGGTCGCGAGTTCCCTTTGCAACTACGTTACCATTCTTGTGAATCCAACAATGTGTCGGGGTGAAAAGAACAGTATGCCCTGAGTCTGCAATAGTTCCTACAGAGGCAAGATTCTTTCTCAAAGTCGGTACGTAGCGAATGTTCTCGAGTTTTATTTCCCCATTTGAGGTGCGAAGAGTAGAGGTCCCAGTTCCTTGAACGGAATGAAATTCCCCTCCTCCAGTCCTCACATTACTCTGGAAGTCAGTAGGAGTAGGTGCGTAATCTAGTCTGTCCCCCTCAGATGCTACATGAGACGATGCTCCACTGTCAAGATACCAAGGACTATAGTTCGTATTGTAGTATGGATCAGTATAATAATATGGAGCGTAGGAATCATCGAATACCTCAGCCGCATATGCATACTCAACGGAATCCACGTGAGGAGGTCCGCTTCTACAATCCTTGGCGATATGACCGGGTTTGCCGCATGTGTAGCATGAGAAAGTCGGTCTTGGTGACGTTGTATGTGATCTTGGTAGTGCCGGTCTCCAGGCAGTGCCACGTCCTCCAACATAGCCTCGGCCTGGAGGTCCAGCTGCATATTGTACTCGATCCCAACCTGTTCCTAGAGGGAGCCGCCACCATGGAGGACTTCGTCCCCACCGTCCACGGCCTCGGCCTCTCTGTCCTTGTGGTTGACTCGTTCCGCCTTGTTGTTGGTTTGACGGTCGTCCTCCCTGTTGCTTGGTCGTAACGAACAAGACCTCATCTTCCCCGTGAAGCTTTGCAAAAGCAATGCGCCGATAATGCTCCGTCATGAGATTCGCGCTGAGTTTCTCGAAGGTCATGTTTGGATCTGTGCGAGTGATGGTCTGCACAATACTAGCATAGGAACGTGGTAATCCGTTAAGAATAATTTGGTTAAGGTGCTTCACACTAAGTCCCTCGCCCATATTGGCAAGTCGATTCTTGAGTTCACGTGCACTCCTCAGGTAGTCCTCCACGGAGCCTCCTTCCGAAAGTTTTAGCGTTTGGAGCTCATTCAACAGTGTGAGAACATTGGTTTGATCGCCGGATGCAAATTCTTCCTTGAGAGCAGCCCATGCTTCACTCGGATCTGTGTGTTCTGCAATCGTATCAAGCAAGCTATCAGTGACTGAGCGAAGCAAAAAACGACAAGCAACAGCCTTTCGTTTGTTCAGTTGAAGTTCAGTGAGTTCCTCTCCTGCTATGTTGACAGGATAGACAAGAGGAGAGTGCTTGGTCTCCGTAATATCCCACAGACTCTCTCCTCTAAGAATGCCTCGCATTTTCAGGCTCCAAGCATAGTAATTTTCTATCCCTTTCAATTTCTCATCCTCCTTTACTGTAGAGTTGTCCATCTTTCTGGATTCTTCCTCTCTCTGTACTTGTCTAGTGACTAGGCTTGACTCCCTATAATGTGACAAGGATTCTTCCTTGATTCTAACTGGAGACTCTACGAATTCTCTCGACAGTTCAACTACCAGCTTTGGCGGCATTGCCTTCCAGTCTGCCGGCTTCTTCCTTCTCTGATGATATGTGACAACTCTCTTCCTACTTCCTGTCACAAGTTTCTCACTTCTATCTATACTAAAAAACACCGCTCTGATACCATGTTGAAAAGACAATCATAACTTGTGTGTACAAGCTGAGAGCTGCGCAAGTGCGCACTACATTATAAAGGGCGAATGCCAGAATATATACATGAGTGCTATCAGTACAGATAGACCTAACTAATGAAAAAGGTAAAGAAATGAATGATAGTGGGATGAATGATGAGACGTCCTTTAGAAGCGTTGTATTCGTCAACAACACAGACTTACGACATCAGACTTGTACACTAGCTATGGCCAAGAGCGGATGCTCAATATGACACTAAGGTGAAAACAAAAAACAGCCGGGAAAACAGCAATGTCATGATCGACCGCAAACATTAAGTACGTCTGGGAAGAAGATATAGTTCCAGGATGAATGTCATCCAACATCCAGCTAACTAAATATCATCTTACTAACTAAAGATCAGAGTAACGAACTCACTAACTAATGTATCAACGCAACGATGCAATACCAATACTCCCACTCATCGTATGGAGTTGAGAGATCACTTATTAGCATAGTAAACAAATTCTCCCACTTGATATTCAACGCTTCACGATGTTTAGAAGAGATCGTAGCCGAAGAAACCGCTCAGGAGTCACTGGCTTGGTAAAGATATCCGCAAGCTGATGATCCGAAGGAACATAAGAAACATCAATCACACGAGCTGTCTGCATCTCACGGATTTTGTGATAAATCACGTCAATGTGTTTGGTCCGCTTATGAAACTCAAGGTTGAGTACTAAACGGATTGCTCATTGATTGTCACTTTTTAACGGAGTAGGGCCTTGAAAAGAAACTCCCAAGTCAAATAGCAACCGGCGAAGCCATACAATTTCCTTGCCAGCTAGACAAGCAGCCACATATTCTGACTCTGTTGTGGAAGTAGAAGTACAAGGCTGCTTTCTACTAAACCAAAGAATTGGCGCGCTGTTGAACAGAATCACGCATCCACTTCTGCTCTTCCGATCATCCAAGTCACTAGCAAAATCAGCATCCGTAAAGGCTGTAAGTGGATCAGATTTGGTTGCAGGCATGTAGCACAAAGCATACGAGGAAGTGCCACGAAGATACTTCATTATCCTTCGAACAGTAGTGCAATGGATCTCTCGGAAGTTACTCGAATACTGAGCAATAGTAGTAGTCGCTTGAGCAATATCAGGTCGTGAAAAAATCATGACATACAAAAGAGACCCCACCATATTCTGATAAGGGAAGTCTGGTGAAGACTGGTCATCATCAGGCAACGGACGGTGAAGATGAATATTCGCATCCGCCGGAGTGGAAACCGGATTGATAGAGCTAAAGCCGAACTTTGCCAACATGGTTTCGATGTACCTTGACTGATCAATGTACAAAGTCCGAAGAAAACGGTCTCTGGTGATGTGTAGGCCGATATAAATATCAGCAGGTCCCTCCGTCACGTCAAAATGAGTCTTGAGATACTCAATCATACTTTGAAGCTTTACAGTAGATTTGCACATGCCCAAGCCGTCATCAACAAAGATCGTTACAGCAAGGAGTGGTTTCGAATATGAGAAGAACACGCATGGATCAGCTGTGCTCTGATGAAGCTCATATTGACATAAAAATCCTGAGAACTTCTTGTTCCACTGTCCGCTTGCCTGTTTTAAACCATATAAGGATTTCTTCAGTTTGCAAACTTTCCCATTGCTGTCAGGAAGGAGATACCCGGTAGGAAGATCCATGTAAATCTCCTCTTCAAGATCACCATGCAAGAAAGCCGTCTTAATGTCAAACTGTATCAACTCTAAATCGTCTGCAGCAGCGAGAGACAGTATAGTCCGAGTGCTATCAGCTTTAGCAGTTGGCGCAAAAGTCTCATCATAATCAAGTCCAAAAACCTGAGAGAAGCCTTTTGCTACCAAGCGGGATTTGAAGCGGTCAATTGTGCCATCCGACTTTACTTTGATTTTGAAGATCCACTTGTTTTTAACAGTCTTTCTTCCAGCAAGGAGTTTGACCAAACCCCATGTGTCATTGCGAATGAGAGAAGATATCTCATCGTCCATGGACAGTTTCCATTCCTGTGCATGTTCTGACTGTAACGCCTCATGAACTGTAAGTGGCTCTATGGGTAAGAGATACTGATAGGTCATAGAAGACTTATCTGAAACTGAAGCTGCCAAAAAAGAAGTCGAATAAGGATGACCTGGGGAAAGTGTTTGATTATATATATCAGTTAGGCTCCTGGTCTTGAGCACTGGATTTAAAGAATCAGGAGAAGCTGAGATGGATTCTACAAGAGTCGATGACCGCAAAGTATGGGAAACATTCCCATTGATCTGCGTATCGTCACTGCCACGAGCACTCCCACTGGAACTAATAGTGCCTAAAAAAGGTGAACTACCACTGGTTGAAGGCAAAAGTTCTCTGATGTTCAAATCTCCTTCGGAACTGGGTATCTAAGAAATTTGTCTCAATAAAGGTGATGTCTCGCCATCATTGGTGTTGTCAGACAATCTCCCATTGAGGCTCGTACTCCCACTGAGTCGAGTATTACAAGGAGCATAACTTTCTGACGAGGAGAGTAGAGTAGGTGTATTCCCTCCAAGACTCTGAGAATCAGTCGATATAGATGTAGAAATTCCCGGATCAATAGGAACAAAAGGAATAGGAAAAAGCTAATCAATCGAAATGACGTCACGCTCAGAAATATATTGGCGAGAGATGGTACTGTCCTCATCAAATATGACATCCCTACAGATGATAAGGCGTTGAGTGTCGAAATGCCACAGACGATAGCCCTTACTCGAGCTGCTGTATCCGAGAAACATGCATTCACGCGTCTTGTTGTCGAGCTTTTTCCTTAGAGCATTCGGAACATGGGCATATGCCATGCTTCCAAATATACGGAAATGTGACACATCTGGTATTTCACCTATCCTCTTCTGTTGAGGTGTAGAGTTGTGAATGACTCTTGAAGAAATACGGTTGAGAGTGTAAACTGCTGTATTCACAACTTCCGCCCAAAATCGAAGAGGAACATTTTTCTGATAAAGCATACTCCGTGTGCATCCAACAATTGCTCGATTGTCCCGTTCAGCAACAGAGTTTTGTTCCGGTGTGTAGGGCACAGTCAGATCATGAGGAACTCCTTTCTTGAGCATATAAGCCTGCATCTTCTTGTTGACGTACACTTTTCCATTGTCTGTTCTAAGACGCTTGATAGAGTTTCCAGTGATGTTTTTGGAATACCTGAACAATCCCTTGAAGTGATCTAGTACTTCGGCTTTGGTTTTGAGGAAAAACACAAAATGAAAGCAGCTATGATCATCTTTAAATGTCAAAAAATACCGATGTCCTCCAGTTGACTCAACCTCAAACGGTCCTGAAATATCACTATGAAAAAACGTCCCTGGAGTCTTCACACGCTTCCGTTCATTATTCACAGGGAAAGGACTTCGATGTTGTTTCCCGTGAGCACATCCTGAGGAAATGCCCATATCAACCTTGGCAGAAATATCCAAACCTTGAACAACATCACTACGTCCCATGAGTTTAAGGGTTTGAACATTTATGTGCCCAAGTCGAGCATGCCATCTCCGAAAAAGCAAGGTAGCTTTTGATGGTGTAGAACATGTTGTCGCGATTACATGAGCCTCACTCAGTGGAGCTTGTGTCTTGATGTCAAGCCTCCACAGATTGTTGTCTCGGTACCCAGTCATGAACAGGCGACCATGGCCATAATTGGTTATCATCTTGCACTGGTCACGAACATGAATTATGGCTACTCTATTTTTCGTAAGTTGTGATACACAGATGAGGTTCCTAGCTAGGTTTGGAACATATAACACATTCTTCAATCGAAAAGTTGAAGGCTCATTGTTCACGATGGATGTGACTATAATATCACCGATTCCACAAACCCACAATCGATTGTTATCCGCAATAGTAACCCCCCAACAAAATTCTGGAATAGCCTCAAACGATGAGAACCACGGCCGTTTGTCGGTCATGTGCTCTGTGGCTCCTGAATCGGTTATCCACGAAATAGTCTCCCACTCATCAGATTGATGATGAGAAACGGTAAACGCCTCAATGGAAACTGAATCCGTATCTTCTGAAACAGAGTCAGAATCTTGAATATGGCTTGAAGAAACATGAGCATGGCTTTGCTTCTTAAATCCTGGCTTACGAGACTTCTTGAAATGAGAGCTTGCCCTTGGAGATTCACCAGAAGAGGAGCAGGAGGAATTTGGACATTCTCCCGAAAAGTGTCCACGCTGACCGCACTTATTACACCGAGAGTGCTTCTTTAAGTTTGCTAACCTAGTCGCCTTAGATTTCTTCTGATCCGTAGTGAAAGCTGAGCGAGGTTGGGATTTGGATTTTGAACGAGAAGTACTAGAAGGATTGCTATGAGAAAAGAAAGCACGCTCCACCTCCATATTTGTTCTTCCACCTCTATCCTTCAGAGCGATCTCACGTTTGACCAATCTGGATTGAAAATCCTTGAGGGTTTGTTTCTCTAATGGAACACTGTCCCAGGCTAACAAGAGAGAATCATAACTAGGCGGTAAGCTGCATTTGATTTTGCTCAAAACCTGCCTCTCAGAAATACTTTGTCCCAGATCATTTAATTGCTTGGCTAATTTTTGTACATTGCTGATAAACACCGCAATAGTATCATCCGCAGATAGCTTACACCGGTAGTATTTCTCTTGAAGAGAGATAATGCACTCCTCCGAATGTTGCTGATGGTATGCGTTTAACTGGTTCCACATAGCAGCAGAGGTTTCGCAATTAATTACCTCTTGTTTGTGGTGACGATCCACCGCTGACAGAATTGCCACTGCCGCTGTCTTGTCGCGACGATTCCTTCTCGCATGCTCCTCCGGAGTAGCTTGATCGCTACTTTTTGACACACCTGTGAGGATGTCATACAGATCCCGTGCCTGAAAGATGAAGGACATGTGCATCTTCCACAGCTGAAAATTAGTGCCATCGTATCTTTCAACGCTGGTTGCCTCCCGTATCGCTTCCCCTTGATCAGCCATCTTGACTCGTACTTACTAAACTAATAAGAATTGTGTGGCCATGAACAGAGAAGTCACTCTTTCACTCTTTTTAAAAAAAACGAAACCCTGATGCTCAACACAGAAACAAGCCACTACATGCATGTCTCACAAACGTCCGCAACATGAGGAAACCTAAAAAAACCGCGCGTCTACCAAGCGTTGGTAACGGCCCATAACCTATTGTCAATACACACACAGACTTACGACATCAGACTTGTTCACAAGCTATGGCCAAGACCGGATGCTCAATATGACACTAAGGTGAAAACAAAAAACAGCCGGGAAAACAACAATGTCATGATCGACCGCAGACATTAAGTACGTCTGGGAAGAAGATATAGTTCCAGGATGAATGTCATCCAACATCCAGCTAACTAAATATCATCTGACTAACTAAAGATCAGAGTAACGAACTCACTAACTAATGTATCAACGCAACGATGCAATACCAATAAGGTTCATCAGACATCTTGTAAACATGTACTTTCTTATCACAAGGTGAATTCATCATGATAATGGGATGGAAAAGCTCAGATGGCATTACCCTATCTGATCAGCTGAAGCACGATCGAGCCCACTTGCACCAACCCAGTGTGCTCCTCGGAAGAAATTACCTCCCCCTACGACAATAGCAACCTGCAACCAAGAAGCAGTGCGTGGTTTATTAGAGTTCCCATATGCACGTAACAAAACAAATACCAACCTCGTCAAAAAATTTACGTTTCATGATCAAAATTTAGTCAAACTCCAGAAAAGCATACCTCCACGCCCAGCCGTGTTATTGCTGCTACTTCTCGGGCAATTGACATGGTGATCTGCGAACAGAATGTCAACCAGTGGAAGGTCGGAAGTAAAAACTATCCAAATAGAAAAACGTTACACACTAATACCTCGAAAGAGAATTGCATAGATTTATCCGGATTTGGAAAATGCCACAAGCGTAATAAAACATGGTACTGATTTAATTAGCTGTGAATTAAACACAGATATGGTCCAGATACCTTGGGATCTATATTCTGAGAGCCGTCCCCTGAGAGGGCCTCCCCGCTAACCTTCAACAACACCCGGCGCCATCGGAATGGATGCGCTGAATTCGGTGTAGTTGCGGTTTTCAGTCCCGTCTCCCGAAACTCCTTCCCAGATGATCTGCAAACAATCCAGATACGGCCTGTGAATAATAATGCTCACAAACATCTCAAAATCTCAATTATTTCTACCAAAAACATCTAAACCTCAAGACATTCATGGTGGACATTGCAACATCGATTTCACAACACCTATTTGGACTCCTTCAACTTACTGACACGGTTATAAAAGGTCCCAAAATGCCACATACAGACACACAACAGTGAGAAACCTAAACATCGCTTAAACCCTACTTAAACCCTTATTAAGCCTCTAAGTCCCTCTTAAACCCTTCTTAAACCCGCGTACTTCTCGCACAAAGCACACCGCAATGAAACACATGTCCGCAACAAGAATTCAACCCAGGCAAAGCTTGAAGATATGGTTCGTAATCTGTAGAGACCATCTCTGCTACAACATGTTACACCAAAGAACCTAAAGATTGCTTACACCCTTCTTAATCCCTGCTTGGACCTACATGCTGGATGCAAATCATGCATTCAGCCAAAAAGTATTTCTGCAACAGACAATCCATGCAGAGCTCGAAGATAAGGTTTAGGAACCATCAGTCTGTACAGACCATTCCTGCTACAACATGTTACACCAAAAGCCATTGCACCGTTGCATTACTCGGTGAAAAGCAAGCAATGATCCCAGGAACATGAGTTGGCGGCTACAACGTAAAAGAACATGAGTTTTCCGCAGCCCTAACTCACCGCGGGTCGTTGAACATGTCCAAGTCGGGGAGCGACCCTAGGGCATTTGCTCGGCCGAGCTTCTGCCGAATCTGGCTCTCCAGCCCGAACAGAGTGGCGCGTCGGGCGCTCCTCTCGTTCTCCTCGTCCCCAGGCGACGACCCCAGCGCCTGCGGCGTCCGCAGCTCGCTCGTCGGAGTACACCCTGCATTGGCTTTTCGCTCGGGAGCCTCGGGACACGAACTCCGCCACGTGAAGCGACGAACCGAGCGAGCTCAACTCCGACGTCTTCAAGCTCACCGACGCGCAGTGACACGCCACCACCGCCATCTCTCTCCCTCAAAAACTCTCTCTCTACTCAAACATACACAAAAGAGCCGCCAAGTCTCTTTACAAAACCTGTCAAGAAACCGCCGCCAGGAAGTGAAATGTTCACTGAATTCTTCCTCGAGAACTTCTTCCGGAAACGCGCCCTAATTATTCTCTCGAACTCTCGAACTCTCTCGTCTCAAACATACACAAAAGAACCTCAAATTTCTTCACAAAACACTCCAAAACCTACCAAAAAAAACCGCCTTCTAAACTCAACCTGCCACAGGATTCTTCCTCGCGAATTCTACTAGTAGGTTTCTTCTTAGACCTTCTCAGACAACGATCTACTTCATTCCAAAGATGTTCTGTTGGATCGAGGTCCCATGATTGTAGATGATGCCCAAGAAGCTGAAAGTTTTGAGCACGCAACCAATCTACAGCATAATGTGCAGTATGCTTTGGATCATTGTCAAGTTGGAAAATAACCTCACCCCCTTCTAAACCTTGCATCTGTATAGTGCCCATGAGTTTCATCTCTAAAATATCACAATATACATATTTATCCATCTTCTCTTCAATAAAATGAAGCTTGCCAACTCCTTCCAATCGCAAGAGGAATGAGATAGCTAAGACTAATGGCTTCTCATTCTTATTCCGGTGACTTCTAAGTCAACTCTGTTCACTTTGTTCTTGTCTGCAGTGGTGGTGTTTAATTTGAGCAAGGAAGGGAACATCACGGAGGCATTGAGTGGTGAGAAGATTGGGACATTGATTGACGGCTCTGGCGCAGGGAACCAAATGATTTAGACCAGCTTCGTTTTTTGCAAAGGATATATCGCCAGAGAGGTGCCTAGAGATATCGCCTTGATTGCATTACAGAAATACGTGCAAATTCCATTTGTGTACCCTTGAGCTGCTGATTTCTGGGTACCCATATCATTCTTAATGTAAACTAGTGTCTTCTCCAAAGTTTTGTGTCAAAGCCTGTTTCGCCTCTGTCATTACTCTAAGCTGGCAAAGCAAACTCAGTTAAACCTGAGCGTTGAAATTGAGCACACCTAAAACTTAAGCAACATTCAGATTGTTTCTTTCAGAATAATTAGATCGCTAAAAACTGTTGTTCTCTGTTATCCCAAACATTTTTTTAATGTAACCATGTTCAATATTTGAAAATGTTAAATTCTTCTTATTGATTGAGTAGCCTTAACTTGACAATCATTATATGATGGATGAATGTTGAACCCAAATGCAATGTGCATGGATGATCTCTACTCTCAAATGTGATTTTTCTGAGGTATTCTTTGAAACTGTGAGGACATGTTAGCTTTACTCTGTGGAAGATGAATTTTTACATAAAAATTAGTTAGTAACAATCCATACCATTAAATGTCGTTTAAACTTGAAGTCTCGGATAGAATGTTCCAGGGCGTTCTTAAATACCAATTGTTCAGGAGGTGCATCTAAGAAACCTACACAAGTGTGAAAAAATATCAAATTCAGATCAATACCACTTTAGAACTAGAAGTAGCCATACCACGCTACACTAAAAATTGTATTTAGTGTCATATGTGATAACTTTACAAATGATGTCATTCAAATCATAATATTGGGCCACTACCTTAAACACTAAACCTTAACCCTGAATCAAGATCACTACCCCAAAACCCGAAACACAAAAACTTTCTACAGTGCCAGATATTGACATCTTCGATGAGAAACACCATACGTTAAAGGTTACAATTGGCTCTACTTATGTGAAGTCTCACGTGCTCTGTAGCTCCATCTACACAACAGGGCATGTTGTTAATATATACCAACATGTAACTTGTTTCAATTTAACGCATCGAGACTCTGGAGTGCCCCTTCTCGCCGCCTGTCATCCAGGTTCACCACCTTGCTTTCCATTTTACCTTGCATGGGTCACAGGATGAATGCAGACAGTTCCTAGGCGCAAGTTTGACAGAAGCTTTCCTGTATCTGTTCGTTTAGGATTTACATGGCTATATATTATCAGTGATCCCTCTGGACCACCTTCAGATCCGATTCTCTCAAATAGTTGGAAATCTGTCTCTGTTTTTCTGTGCTAAATGAGGCGCTTGCTATGTTCATGTCATGGATTCGGGGTGAGGACAATCCTCTCCTAATCAATCTAATACTTGGGATGGATTTCCATTTGTTTGAATAAGTCAATGACCCCTTTGGACCCCTCTTGACCAGTTTCGGACCCGAAGGTGGTTCAGAGGGGTCATAGTTTATTTTCAAAAGTGGAAAACAACCTCATAGTGTTTTACATTATTTGTTGGTTTTGGGTGTGGGATGGGTGTAGGAAGGGCTAGGTCTGAGGATGCATGGGTAATAAAGTGCGACGTGGGTGGGTTGGGGTCTAGTCTTAGAGACCTAGGTAAACCTGTCCCCGAAGAGATGCTAATCTCAAAGATTTTCTCAAGCCTAGCTCCTAGTTATAATAGCATCATTCCTGCCTGGACCAACCTTGCCGAAGTTGAACGGACCGTTAAGAACCTGACTACTCGCTTACTACAGATGGAAAATATCTTAACCCTCCCGAACGGCGGCAACGATCTCCAAGCCGACGCAGCTTTCTACGCTCGTACTTGCCAGAACGATGTTGCATCTCGTTCAAAACACAGTCAATATCCCAACAAGGATTGAGAGAAGGATCGTCTAAGACAACTCAAGGAAAATTCCGATTGTTGGAATTGCGGTAAATCCTCCCATTGGCGAGGAGAATGCCCCGAACCTCTTCGCGTTGAATCCAAATGACCAGAGACAACATCTCATCACAGTTCTCGTCATAGACATAGTGATGCGCATGCTGTTACATCCCACTCTACATCGAAGCATGACTATTTTGAAAGTGACTCAAGCAATTCAGATGATAGTACCTCCTATGCTTTCATCACTGTGAATCGCTCCTCACAGGCATATAGCGTCAGCATGGATTCAACTGTATGGTTCGCTGACAGCGGTGCTAGTGAGCACATGACAAAGCGTCGAGAGTGGTTTATAGATTTCACTCCGATTGCTCAAGGAACCTGGTCAATTGCTGTCACTGATGACCGCGCACTTTGGATTTTAGGCACAGGAAATATCCAGATCATACTGACCATAAACAATAGGCAACAACGGGGCATCCTCAAGAAGGTCTTATACGTCCCTAATCTTAAGCGTAACCTATTCTCTATCGGCACCGCCTCAACTTTGGGAATTTCTTTTGTAGCCCTAGGCGACACTTGTGAGCTATACCAGAATTTCGGGAAAGGGCCAAAGATCATGTGGGATATTCAGTCAGGCAACCTATACAAACTAAGTTTTCAACCGATCACTCATGACTCTCAGGCAATGACCTCTCATTCCTCTGAGCCTTCACACGACCTTATTTTCTGGCACAATAGAATGGCTCATGTCAACTTCACAACACTGGAGGAAATGCGTACTCATAATAGCCTGATTGGTTTTACTCTCAGCAAGAGTACCCCTGTTTCTACAGTTTGCCCTGGATGTATATTTGGCAAGCAAGACAAGGCAACATATTGTGTCAACTCTGAGAAACAACGTTCACAAGTACCTGGTGAGCGCCTGCACATTGGCTTATGCAACAGAATGACACAACCATCAATTGGAGGAGCTTCCTATTACCTTCTAATCAAAGATGATTACACATCTTTTCGCTTCATCTATTTTCTCAAGGCTAAATCAGAGTCTCAACAGCTCTTCATTAAGACTATTCGCCTCACTGAACGCCTCACTGGAAACCTGGGAAAATACATCCGGACAGATCAGGGCATAGAGTTCCTAAACCATACTCTCTCGGATTTTCTAAACACTCTGGGAATCACTCGTGAATTGAGCGTTGCCTATACCCCTCAGCAGAATGGGTACGTAGAGCGAGATAACAGGACAATCATCGAATCGGCATGTAGTATGCTTCACATGACTAAATTGCCTCTCATTCTATGGGCTCAAGCCGTTCACACAGCTGTCCACGTTCTAAACAGAACCATCAATTCTCAGGTTGGATCTACAACGCCTTACGAATTGTGGCATAAACGAAAGCCAAGTGTTGAACACTATCGGATATTCGGGACTGTAGCCTACACTTTCATAGACAAAACTCATTGCACCAAGTTCCAACCTCATGGACAACGTAACATTTTTGTTGGATATAGTGACACCCGCAAAGCTTGGCGTTTCTGGAGGCCTGGAACTTCAACGGTAATTGAGCAATCGGATGTTATCTTCGACGAGAAAACCTTCTATTCCCCAAACCAATTTTCTATCAAAGAGACCACATCACCTGAATCGCCCTATGCTCTTTTTCCAGATTATCCGTCAGTTCACACAAGAGACTCCAATTCTTTGAGTGACACAATTCCTATAGTTCTAGTGGGAGCTCCAGTGAACTTTGACTTGACAACTACTACCTCTGACTTTGGCTCAAGTCCACTAGTGGGAGATCCTATGACGAGTTGTTCGGATCGAATTCAGTTCGGACACTACCGAAGTTCAAACCTCTGCTAGTGAATTTACAATGCCTTCGACGCAACTCTCTCTTCCCAACACAATTTCTTCCCCAGTGTCTCGTGATATACGGACCTACACTCGTCAGCTTCAAGCCCCGCCTCGAACCTACTCTCGTTTTAATGTCAAACAAATTGACACATCCCTTACCTTTGAAGATCCGAAGACCTACCGTCCAATCATTGAACTATGTACCTCCGGAGATCTCTCTGACAACGAGGGCTCTCGTTTCCACAAGTCATCTACAACACTGCTAGCTATTGCTAACTCCTACACAAAGCCGCAAGCCTACAAAGTTGCGCTCAACTCCCTCGAAGCACCTCAATGGATTGAGGCTATGCAGAGAAAGTACACCTCTTTATTGGAAAGCCACACCTGGAATCTAGTTCCTCTTCCTCCGAATCAGAAAATCATCCAGAACAAGAGGGTGTACAAATTGAAATACAAAGCTACAAGGGAAGTGGACAAATATAAGGCAAGATTAGTAGCAAAAGGCTATAGCCAGGTAGTTGGTGTCGATTACGACGAGACCTACACTCCAGTCATCAAGCATGCATCCATTCGGCTTACAGACAAAATTTGAGTCCGTAGAGGCTCTTGACGGATGTCGTCAAGAGCTTCTACGGACTCAAACAATCAGGTCGCCAGTGGAACCTGAAATTTGATGATTTCCTCAAAACCCATCATCTAGTTCCGAGCGATTATGATCCCTTCGTTTACATCCATCTAAACTCAACCAACGACATTGATACAATCTTGGGTATTTTTGTGGACGATGGAATTGCCTGCTCTACTTATCAGGATTTACTCGACCAAATAGTTCAACACCTTGAGGCAGTTTTCAAGGTTTTACGCAGCAACGCAGATTACTATGTTGGTTTCCAAATCAAACGGGATCCCATCACAAGCTCCATTTTCATACACCAAACAAGGTATATTCAAGATCTGCTCAAGCAATTTCATATGGAGGATTCTCAACCTGTTTCTACTCCAGCAGACATTCATACTCCTATATGGCATGATCCCGATGACCCTTTCCTTGGCTTGGAGGTTCCTTTCAAAGCCATCATTGGTTCAATCATGTATGCCATGATCTTAACCCGCTTTGATATCTGCTACGTTGTGAGTAAGGTAGATGCTTTCAGAGACAGACCTCGTCTGAAGCACTGGACGGCTGCAAAACATATCCTACGGTACTTAAAGGGTACTCTGAATTTCGGTATTCTTTTCTACGGCTCTCCCCAGCACCTCATCCTCCATGGATTCTGCAATGCTGATTTTTCTAGTGATCTAGATGACCGTAAATCCCGAACAGGATACGTCCTACTGCTCAACCATGGCGCCATTGATTGGCACAGCAAAATGTGAGCCAAATAAACCCCCCTTTGTGGGAAGCTTATCTTGAACACAAGATGCTACTTCAGGGATTCAGCCCTTGCATAATCAATACTCAAAACATGCACTTACAAGCATTACAAGGTTCTCTAGGCACTTGGTATTAATTGTGGTTCCTTTTAGGACTGTTTTCCCTTTACTTCGACCGCTCTTGTTGCATTCTCCCTTTTCTTTTCTTTATATATATATATGTAGATTTTGATTCTTTCTCCTTGTTTTCTTTTCTTTTACTTTGAATTCTTTTAAATTTCCTAATATTTAATTTTTAAATTGTTTTTAATATTAATTATTATTATTTTTAATTATTATTTATTTATTTATTTATTTATTTATTTTAATTTTTAGTCTTTGATTAGTCTTGGCTAATTCGCCTGAATTCTGCCCTACCTTATGGTCCAACTTCAACAGCCCATATAATTTGGTCTGAGGCTCCAATTTCTGATTTTTTTTTTCTAAATGACCCGCAGCCCGTTACCAACTTGACTGAACCCCTAAAAATCAAGTCAGGACCACACACGACCCCCCTTAGGCAGCCAAGCAGCAGACAGCCCCAATTCCTTTCCAAAACTTCACTTAATCCTAACTTCTTGAGTTTAACTCCGATTTGGACATTCTAAAAGCTTATCCTTACTGATTTTCTGTGCTTTTGATGATGGACTAATAAAAAATCAGTTTAGGACCCAACTACCCACGGCATTCAGACGGCCAGCGGCGGCTCATGCAAATTCGAATTTTAACGAGGGAAGCAGCTTTGTTCCTTTAACCAATTGTGGCGTTCTCCATTCGCACATGTCCAACACATTGAGCATACTTACAGGGCTCCTAGTTCCACTGAATTCAGGTGGCACCTTCTTCTAACTATAACCTAATTCTGCCAAAAATCGGGCAGCGCTTCCGCAAGGGTTTAAACAGCCTCAAAACATCACGGAATTACATTCGACAGCTCGTGGCTTACATCACCAGCATGGGTTCACCAAGAAACATCAAGGAGGGAAAAAAAAAAACAGAAGGAGCTCTCTGGTGAATTGTCAGGGGTTCGCCGTGGTCTTGCTTTCTTCGTTCTCGCTCCGGCACCCTCGCTCGCTCAACTGCGCTCGAGCTTTGGCATGTCTCGCTTAGCAACCTCTGCTGCGCTTCCGTCATCACTCTCGGCACCACACTCGCCGGCGCGACCACGTCGCTACCGCCGCGATTGCCGAATTCTCGACCGCCGCTCGAACAATCTCGTGCTCCCTCGTCCACCGCAACAGCGATCTCTTCCAGGCACCGCGCGCGCCACAGACACGCGCTCTCACCGCCGCTCGGCCACAGATTCTCACTCAGACCCCGCTCCTTCTCACGTCTTCCGCCGATGCTCCAGCGACTCTCTCCACCCTCACCGTCACCATTGCCTTCCGCACTCGATCCAAGCTGCACTCGAAGAAGACAACTCGGCGCACTGCCCTTGCGTAGCCTCCGCAGCCACAGATCTCCTCCCTACTGCAGTCAAAATCGCACGAGAAAAGGAAGGACCCAGGAACACACAATCTCCCACTCCGCTCCTGGCCGCCTCTGGCCCTCTTCACACCGCGCGTGCCTATAGACACGTGCTCTACCTTTCGCTCTTCCTCTCTCGCTCGCCGAACTCAATCACCCACCACTCTCGACCCTACGTCTACACACACCTCTCCAGGGCGCCGACCGCCTCAATCACACCTTGCTCCTTTGCTTCGCGGGGCCCTTCCCCTTCGCTGTTCTTCGTCCTCCTCACTCCGCTCACACTCTCACAGGCGGGGCTCTTCCCCTTCGCTGGTCTCCCTCAAATCCACGCTGCGGCTCTTCCGCCATTCTCCTCTCCAGACGCGAGACCCCTACGACCAAAAAGAACGAGAGAGAGCCGGAACAGCTCCCTGTCCGCAGTCAACCCAACGCCCTCCAGCTCCAACGGCAGCCGCGCACGTAACTCACGCTGGTAGTCTAGCGTTTCTTCACCAGATTCCGGGGAATATTCCCCGGGAAAACCCAAAATTAAAAAGATTTTTAAAGATAACTTTGGGCATGCCATTAAAGGCAGCCCATGATCGCCAATAATTGGTGCTAATTTCTCCCCTCGTCACCATCTAACTTTTCTAATTTCTTCCAAGGCCATGTGCCACTACTTCGTGCATGGTTTTTAAAAGATTAACTATAAAAGTGGCCACATCATGGTTGCACTCCGAGTTTTGTTTACTTTTGTTTTTTGTTTATTTGATTACTTATTTGTCTACTTACCTCTTTGGTTTTTTGTTTTGTTTTTTCCCAAGGCTTCCTCCCATTGTGTTAAAAACACATGGAGTTTGAGGTGTCTCCCTTTTTGCAAGAATTCCTTTCGTCTTCTAAGTTTTTTTTTTTTTTTTTTTTTTTTTTTTTTTTTTAAATTTTTAACAAGATTAAATGCCCAATTGGGGATGATGACCTCCCTCTAAATTAGGAAATGGCAAGTAAAAGGCCTTTTCAAGCCCTTTAACCACAATGGGTGGTTTAGTCTAACCATCTCACCCTAACTACCACTTCCTAATGCTAACTAGTTAATCTTAATGCCCAAATGACATCGTGAGCCGGTTTTGGGGCTCACACCACTAGTACAAAAGTGGGGAAAAAAAACCGCACTGGATTCACCATTGCGGTTCTTTTGACCACGTTTTTGCTAGGTGGAAATCGAGTGTCCAAGATGACCAAAATTGTGGAATTTAAGTGACTGACAATGGAAAGTGGGGCAATTTATGTAGTGAAGCCACAAAACGCATGTTCTAGACAATATACCGAGATGGCTACTGTGAGTTGATGTTCTTGGCGTTAACAAGCTAGTTAGTATCAAACAACATTGGACAATTACATCATATCGCGAGGTCATATTAGAATGATTTAACTTGAACAAGATTTCTACTCAGCAGTCAATGTCAATGTTATCTTCCTTCACTTCTCTATGGTCTCTACTCAAAGATATGGGGAGCCTCTTCCAATTCTTGTATTCCAAGCGATTCAGGGCGAGTCTGTGGCGGCGGCTTCTCAGTTCACCTTCTAGCAAATCAAGCATGCTCCCTCCCTCAACACCACCCTTCCCGTCCGTGATTGACCAACACCGTACAGACAGTCGCTACCTCCAATTGCTTTACCTACCTCATTCACAAAAGATTCCACGACGCTCAGCAGCAGAGGCCGAGATTCCTGACTCTCTGCCTTCGCCTCATCCACCAGTCCCAAAATGTCCACCAGTTTGGTTCTGTTGTACGCCCTGGCTTGTGCACCAAAACTCTCACTCGGCAGCAAATGCACAAAGTCCAATCGCGCCACTACAGCAGCATGTTCCTCGCAACCCTATTCCCCTACTCAACAACTATACATGGTTCAGCTCCGGCATATGAATCTTCAATGTGTGCTCCAACTCGCACCACTCCAGATACTCGCACACCAATGCCATCAGCAACTTGCCTGCACATTATCAACACCTCAATTACACAAGCCCCACCCAACACTGCCAACATAAGAGAATACTCTCCCCCGACAAACCTCAACATGCACGGCCTCATATCCACCTCATTCTAAACATGCAACACAATCCAAATTGCTCTACAACCACATACACTTCCGCCATCCGTAGTGACACAATGAAAACTTTCCCTACAACGAGAGGGCCTCAGTAGACCAACACACCATCAAACCAGCAAAGAATTGACTTGATGTGGAACAGTATGCTCGTGTTCACACACTCCCGTATGCTACGTCACACCAAAAACCTCCTTACAATCTAGCCTCCCTGCACCACTGCCGAACCTATGCCGCATTGCATCACCGCTCGTAAAACCAGTTTCCCTGAACTAGCACAGAAAGTCAAGGAAAGAAACATACTCGAATCCTAGCGAGCACGCCCCTCTTCTCCACCGTCTTCGTCACCAACAACTTCAGGTCCACCATCTCCACAACTAAAAATCGACCCTGGAAAACGCTCGAAATTCAAGGGTCCAACAGTTCAAAGTTCAACACTTTCAAGTCTTGAAAAATGGCCACCAGAAATGGGCCTATTCATAGAAAACCACCAAAATTCTAGTGTAGAAATCCGCCAGATTTCAAGTGTAGACAACCACTCTGCAAGGCTTGAAAGTTGTAAATTTTCACAGGTGAAAAATTTGATTTTTCTGGTGTATGAACTTCCGTAGTTCTCTTGAAAAACTGGTATTTTCAAACCATGAAATAAGCTCTTTTTCAATGAAATACTCTACCATTCAAGTGGCACATTCTTCCCATTCTTGGGAACAATATACAGTGGTTCATTGTTTCTGCACAACACAATGTCGTATCGCCATCTACCTTCCGGACATATGATGTTGGCCACCTCGAAGAACAGAATGCCGATCTCACAAGAACGAGTTCTTGGGCCGTGAAGGTCGAGGTCACAGAACTCCCAAAGGTGTCAACTGCTCCCAAAACCTGAACACATCGAGAGATGCAACGAAATGACATATCAATAATTTATAAACCATAAAAAATCAAAGAAAGAGAACACAGCTACACAGAAAATGTGGATAAATGTACCTGACGTGGATCAATTGTGAACGTTGCCATGGGATATTGATGCTGAAGTCCACCTTCAGTCCATAAAGTAAATTTAGGAAGTTGTTTCCAAGACGAGGGCAGCATTATTAACTTCTTTGAATTCATTGCCCGACCCATGGAGAGCGACGGCCCGTTCTCATGCCTTGTTGTGGCAACAGAGAAGCTGCCATTAAATCCTGGCCGCTGCTGCAAGTTATTATATGTGTATGCTTGTCCTCATTTGTCTGGTCCAAAAAAGCACCCACAGAGAACACAAGCTCAGAAATGAAAGGTTTTGCAACTGGTTACTCAATTACAAGGAACGGGAAGTTGGAAACCGAGGCATTGATATGAATCATTAGTCAACAAGAACTACGAGAAGCCCATTTTTTCTCAGACCAAAATGAACTCGACGAGATTGGCAAGTGACAAACCTCTCTTTGAGCTGAAGATGGAATAAGATGACTTCAGCTCCACTCTGGAGCTGCGAATGATAGAGGTTTGTAGGATTGGTGTTCATATCCAATGCTTCCAACTTCGATGTTGCTCCAGTCCAAAGAGTAAATGTCAGCAGCTCCCACAAGTTTCTTCGAAACACCTTTTCTGTCGGCTGCTTCCGAGATGCGTTCGGCGACTCGTTCCCACTCTTTCGCGTTTGCGTAATAAAGCAGCGATTGAAGACGTTGAGTTAAAACATGCAAATCGAAAGTGGTCTCTTTCAACATCCAGCCCTGATTGTAGAGCAGGTCTTGTGCTTCACAGCTACTCGTGTATAACTCCAGGCTCTCCACCTCGTTGCAGAATTCTCCATTCCCGACTAACACAACCATTGTGTTGCTAGGTCTCCCTTCGTTCTCAACCTGGTATAAAAAAATCCGGTATTATGAGGTTGATCTGGTATATTGACAAGCTGTACACATCAACAATCACTGCATTAATCCTCAATGATCTCAATTCCAACGGTGTCGCGTCAAACGCAGGGTTCACCAGAAGCAGCGCGCTATCCCATTCCCATCCTGCCACTGAATGACCTAAATGTTGTCCCATCGCTCCACTGCCGCATAATGAACCTCCTCTCTCTCTCATTCTTAAACCAAACCCCTAACCACACACTCCTCACCAAAAGTCCAAAATCTAAACTAAACCATCACTGAACACAACGGCATCCACTCCACTCCACGAACACCGGCTCGCAATCCCGGGTAACAGCAGACAGAGAAACGCACCGTATCTACAACCACAATTCCAAACCAAAACCCTCTCCTACAGAATCTGACTCCGATTTGCAAATATGACTCCAATTTTACATCAAAACACAGTGCATCCACCTACACCAGTTTCCACGAAGCCCTGGCAAACCGATGAGACCATAAAGCTGCCCGCCCATATGAACTAGACCATGAGCACAAGCATACAATCAATCAACTTAACCCCTAAAGGCCCTTGGTGTTTTTGGAGCCAAAACTGCCAAAAACATACCCCTACTGATAGAAACCTACTGATTTCTAAATTTAGACATCAAATTGAATATTTAACCGTAAGATCTTGTAATTACCTTATTCAAAAAGGTTTATACCAATTTTGAGGACAATCCACCGTACAGATTGCGAGGTTATAACGTTTGAAGTCACTGTAAAAGTTTTTTTTGACACTGCCCCGTGAGTATACCTAAGTTTTGAAGCCCAAAAACTATACTTTGCAAACACATTTGATTTATAGAGGATCATCAATTTCTTTAGGTATGGAAGTTAGGTTTAAGCTCACAAATTTTGAGCCTCATACGGGCTTAGAAAGGCAAAAAAATCCTTGATTTTATGAAAGGGGGTGTGCTGAAATCGCCTTACATTCTCCAAAATTAAAACTACTTAAAGGGTAATCTTAAAATGTCCAATTGGAAATCCGAACGGTAGATATGTTGAAGTCAATGAGGGAAAGAAGCACAAAAAATTTCAATGCAATCTGAGTAGATCTCAAATTTCTAGAATTTTTCGAAGTGTAAATTGTATATTTTGCTTTTATTTCAAAGGGCAGTTTTGGTAAGAGGGGGTCCAGTGGATGGACCCCCTGCCACGTCATAGATATTGGATGAAATTTATTAATTTTGGATGAAGAATGAAGATGGGATGAAATATTTTATATGGATAAACATGTATTTTGGATGAAAACTAAGCCCTGGATGATAATTGTCATTTGGATGAAAAAAATCAGCAACCTCTTTAGATGGAAATGGTTACTTAGATGAAACTTTTCTATTCGATGAAAACCGTCATTAATGTGTATGGATGAAAAAATATTGGGCCCATCATTTTGCAAGCGCCCACCCTTTGAAAATTTGTCTTGTCACTTTTTGCCCTATTGAATGACGGGCAACTTGGGCAGAAAATGGGAGATTTCCATTGGTTATTGGCTGCCCGGATTTAGAGCAGATTCTTCTAAAATTCATAACTTTTGCATCGTAACTCCAAATGCTTTGAAATTTGCGCCATTGGAAAGCTGTCGTTGAGAGCTACATGGAGTAAAAATTTCAGAAAATAATAAAATCCTGAAACCTTAGAATAGCCTGCCCAGAAGTGCTGCGACCCGAATCCGGTCTCAAGGGCCTTCAGGGGTTAATCAACCTCACCCGAGACGAATGGTGTCTTAGTCCCATATCGATTGTAGAATAGATCGAGGTAGGGTATAAAGAAGAAGACAACACTCCACAATTTTGAAATTACCCATTACACATTGGACATGGTGGAGGGGGGTTGACGTGGCGGCCTATGTCTAGGTGCTTGTGCCGGATCCCTACTACCTTGACTAGTATCTACTATTGACTCCTAAAATCCTTACTGTAGTCCTACACAGTTCTTCACGCTAATAGTCATTTTTATGGAAATTTATCGTCCTCCTTATATTCTTATAAAATTTACATCCACTACGTTAATTTATTGTTGAAGTTATTCCTACATGACCAAGGGATTTTTGTATTGTCAAATATAATCTTGTACTTAATCCCTAAATAATCCCTTTTGCAAATCTCCGGCATGTTCCCATCATGGTTGTGATATATATTTACAATTCTTGGAATTTTCTACAATGATGCAAGAAGACAATAGGTACATGTTTGACTCGGGTTAATATACTATTTCTCTATAAAGTACATAAATGCATTTTTTTGAGAAATCTAGAGAGTTCTCCCTCTCTCTATTTAGCCCCTCTTGTTATGATTTTTATAAACAGAAGATTTTTTTTTGGATTCTTCTTTGGATTTTATATTCAGTTATATGACTTGCGCTCCTCCTCCATTGATAGATTTGATATTTTGTAAATTTTAATTTTTTAATTATCCCTCTCCATCTCCTTCTCTTTCCTCTTCCGTTATCTTGATTGAATTGTTTATTTTTGGAAGTCCCTTTCTCGCATTTGCCACTATTATTTTTAATTTATTTTAAACAAAAGTAGTTCTTCTTAAATTCCACTAAACCCTCACATTCTGTATTTAGTTTTATGACTTCAGTCCTCTTCCATTGATTGGGATGACGTTTTTTATTTTAATTTTTTGATTCTTCCTTTCCATCTCTTTCCTCTTCTTTTATCTTGATTGAATATTTTTGTTTTTGAATGTTCCTCTCTCACTCTACCCCTATTATTTTGACTTTTTAAACTAAATTTTTTTATCTTGGATTCTTCTTTTAATTCCATATCCAGTTTTATCACTTGTGTTCCTCTTCTAGTGATTTGTATGACCCTTATTGAAAGCAAGATTTATTTATAAAAAATATATGAAAATAAAATGGACATGGCACCTATCCTATGTGGCATACAACTCGTAGGTTTGAATATTCTTTTCCCTTTAATCATTTAATATTGCCTAGGAAAGAAATAAAAGAAAATTTGTTTCAAATGATTCTTCTTCCATTGTTATATTTATGTCTTGTTGAGTCAGCTAGAATCGAGACAAATTTTAGAACTTGAATATTTTTTGAATGTAAAGTTTTTGGGAGTTGGATAAACGTAACTTGGAAAATAGAATTTTTTATTAAAAAATGAACAAAAATGATGCACTCCCAAGACATTGCGGAGGTTATCCATTATAGACCTATTTTGGCCGAAACGTGCTGAACTTCAAAGTTATAATGAGAGTTGGTGTAATAGCTTTGACGTCACACATGAATCCATAAAACAATACTGAAAAATTTATGTGCACCACAAGAATGTAACAATGGAATGCTATTATGATAGGATGTGAAAACAAATATGTTAAAGCCCTATCATGGGCTTCTCAAAAAAACCTTATAGATACATAAAACGTGAGGTAGCAGAACCATTTCCCAAACATTACTAACATCATATCACAACTACTCATAATCAAGATCGAGCCCTCTTCTTCAAAACATTTGAAGAACTTGATGGCTCTGCTGTATCACATGGCCATGTGTTTTCTTGCGAATAGAATGAAGCAACAACGTGGCGGCCACGACAATCAATCTGCACCCACAATAAATTCATCAACAACCATTATAGAACAAAATATTTGAAAAGGCATTATTAGACAATTACAGCTTGAAAAATATCAATTATATTTCATATCGCCAAAAACAAAAACAAAAAAAATATGATGGAAAGAGAGGCATTTACCCGATTTGATTCATATTTCTCTTTAGCTTTTTTGTAACTGATAGCAATCTCACTATCGAGATGATCCAAAGCCGTCTTCAACTTCGTTATCACGTTTCTCTTTTGGACGAACGCCATGCCCAATGCGTTTACACGTGAAGTTCTTGCGGTGCAATGGACTGTAGAATTACAATTCATCAATAGCGCTGCACCATTCGGTGGTTTGAACTGAAGATGATACTGCGATAACCAAATCGATGGAAACTGAGTGACTTCCACTCCACCATCTACAAAATATACAAACGATAACTTGTGTCAATAGAGGTAATAAGAAAAGAAACATCAATATATTCTAACAAGTTTTGTTTAAAACTTACTTGGATAAAGCCATACAATCATCCCAAATCCATAATCGGTAGGATCGATGTGTGGACTACAACTATAATCTCGAGTCACCGAGAAACACGTGAACGGCGTACTTGCAAATCTGCACTCCCCTGCTGGTAATCCTTCATTGATAAGAACTTTCTCCAATCGCTCCATCGTCGTTGGAAACGTTTGCTTGAAATAATTGGATATTTCAGCCGCAAACCTCTCCGACAAATCATACAAACAAAAGTGAGAGTGGGTGAACCTGTTTGAGCAAAACATTTTATTAGACATCAATTAATATAAAATATACAACACAACAATATAAAAAAATAAGCTTAAACAAGTACCTACCATCCAATCTGGCCATGCTCGAAAAGGCCATATATTACCATGCGGCTACCTCCTACTTTCGATCCTCGTACTGTAGACTTTCCATACTTCTCCAAAATGGACGCCATACAATAAAGTCGTGGACTCTCGTCTTGAGGTATAACGTTGAATCGCAAGACACCCACACAATTTCCCATGTCTTCAATCATTGCTGTCGGCGTCTGAATCAATCTAAAATTCTTGACGTCTTTGGACAAATCGTATGAAGTCGAGTAGAAAGATTTAGGTTTAAAAACCTTTGTCACCTTCACAGTAGGAACATCCGTTGACACATCATCACGCCTTTCGTGCTGGTATTTGAAATGATGTTTAATCTTGTCCACACTACGTTCAAGTACAAGATCACAAATGGTACATGAGTACGTATTACTTACAGCATCATGCGACACACCACATGACTCCAAAAACGATTGGTTGAAGACAAGTTCCGCAAGTCTGCGATGCCGACGTCCGTCGTTGTGACGAATGATTTGAGCTTCATTATTTGGCATTGCTCCGCACTTACAAATCTGACACTCATACATAGAATTGTCCATTTGAATATTTGGCTATTCCATAATCACCTGTTGTACAATGAAACACAAAACATAATCAATCACTGAAATAAAATTATCAATAAAAAGAAATTTATGTAATAAAACAAAATCATTTTCCTGAAACAAAATTACTCTTCATATCAAGGCCATGTGCAAAGCACACGACGTTAATAATCCAAGCAAAATCACAACAAGGAAAACAACTCCCTCTGAAGCAAAATTACTCTTCATATCAAGGCCATGTGCAAAGCACACGACGTTAATAATCCAAGCAAAATCACGACAAGGAAAACAACTCCCTCTGAAGCAAAAGTACTCTTCATATCAAGGCCATGTGCAAACCACACGACGTTAATAATCCAAGCAAAATCACGACAAGGAAAACAACTCCCTCTGAAGCAAAATTACTCTTCATATCAAGGCCATGTGCAAAGCACACGACGTTAATAATCCAAGCAAAATCACAACAAGGAAAACAACAACTCCCTCCCTTCCTCTGAAGCAAAATTACTCTTCATATCAAGGCCATGTGCAAAGCACACAACGTTAATAATCCAAGCAAAATCACGACAAGGAAAACAACTCCCTATGAAGCAAAGTATGTAAAGTATAAGAAGGTAGTAATCCAAACAAAATCATGACAAAGAAAAAACATGGCCAAAAGATGTCATACCATTTAATTGCTGTCATTTCATCCAGCAAATCTTCATAGATTGAGAGTTCCCTCCAAATAACCTCGTCTCCAAATCTATCTTTTTAAATTCTCCATATATTCTTGACATATTATTTAGACAGATCTTCTAGTGAAATCTTCTACTCAAATCTTCTACTCAAATCTAATCCTCACATATGGCTTTTACAAAGTATCTAATCAAATCCTATTGCAATCACTTGCCCACCTTGTTGCATATCAAAGTGAGTAGTCTACAAGCTTAAATATATCACATTGCGGTTAACTGAGCCAGTTCAATATCACATTGTCGAAGGTAATTTCCTAAAAATTGGTTCACGTTATAAGCTTGAATAGAAAACTAAAGATTACGTTGGAGTGATGCATTCCTTCAGCTCAAGTCTTATCCATCCTGCAACACGAAAAAACTCCCACTAAATTATTTTAATCAACACATCAGATTCAAGTGCAAGTATTTTTAAGGAAATGCTATTACTAAAAACAAACGAATAGTGCACAACTGACATGCCAAAGATCAAGCTTCTGCAATTTACTGTAGAAAAAATCACATAATCGTATCACATGAATCCACAATGGAAAGAATGTGTATACTTTGAAACAGACAGATAATAACCTCGTGAAGACAGAGCACTCCTCACTCATGGCCCTCATACTTCAACATCTTCGCCATGCTTATCAAGTTCATACCCATCGAGACATTCTGGTCGCACGGTAGTGCTCGAACCCGTCCGTTCGCAGCAGCAGTACCATCACCGCCACGTAACTCAAGTCCGCTGCCACCAACAAGAGCCCCGTCGACGAGCAGTTGAAGTTCACGTCCGTCACCAGATCCTTGATCGACTCCAGCACCTAGCTCCCAGCTTACACACCCACCACCAACAGAACCTCAGAATAAATATTGACCTCTCTGACCACTCAAGCTACGGCTTCCTTTTCTCCAATTTTTTTTTTCTCTTGTTGTCCTCAGTCTGCTTCAACACACGCCAGCGCCTCGTCTCAAATCCTGCAACGCCTTTCCATCGCCAGCGCCTCGTCTCATATCCTGCAACGCCTCTCCATCGCCATCGCCACCGCTTCTTCTTCTTCAAGTTTCCATAGCAGGTCTTCTTCTTCAGGCTTCTTCTTCTTCAAGTTTCTTCGAAAAGTATAACTCCTTTTTCACTGCCTTCACGGCTGCAACCCCCCTTCACTAAAACCGTTGTATCATCTTACTCATAGACTTAACTTGCAAGTGCAATAAATCCATTGAAATCTGACTTGTAGAGCTAACTAACCTCCAAATTTCATAAAATGAAGAAGTAGAACAAGGAAATAGTGAAGGTTTGAACAGACCGCACTTGAAACTGCCACCGCCGTAACTCTCCAGACCCTTCTCTCCAAAACAGCCGAAATTTTGGCAGCGCTTCCGCGCGGATTTTTCACACAAGAATTTTTCACAACAATTACGAGCTGGAATCCACAATGCACAATTCAGCTTCCATCAAATCACGAAGTTGGGAAGAAGAGGCTCCATGATTGGAAGTTGGCCAACCCCGCGGCCGCTCATCCCGCAGCTCTCTCTCACCAACACTCCTCCTCCGCCAATGTACTCGCGGAGTCCCAACAGCGCCTCTATTCGCGTACCGACAGACTCGGCACTTCCACCGTCTCCACACAGACTCCGGCCTCCGCCAAGTCGGCACTTCACCCGTGGACGCAGATGCAGCTACGGAGAACTAAGCCGCAGAACTTCTCTCACCAACCCAACTTGCCTTAGCCGACACAACCAGCCGCCGAGCCTCCAACAGCATCGGATCGCATCGCCTCTTGGCCTCCGGCGTAACTCCGCAACTCACTCACGTCTCTGAACACACCCTCGCACCAAACTCACACAAAAACCCCAGACTTCAATCACACACAGGCGCTCTCCGCACCCCTCTTCTATCGTCCGAACCCCAACCCACGTCGCACACCAGCTCCCTCACTTGAACACCAAAAGACCACGATCCTTCGCAGCTCACTCCGAACCCAGCACCGGATCACGGCTCGCGTCCACAGACCCGCCACGACCTATCACTTGCACCACTGTGTAGACACGCCCCCCTTCACGTGAGCAATTAACGCACACAACACACACGAACGCCCGATGCCGTTCACGCAAGTTCAGCAAGCCGGCTGCCTCCAAATATTCCTCCCAAAAAAAAAACGTCGTCTCCCCCAGCCCAAACCTCTGCCCAACGCCCTCGTACTTCCCTACAGCCATGCAAGACTCTCCCAGATCGCACGAGCCTGCCGCCGCACCGGATCGCCACCCCCCTTCTCCAAAAACAGAGTCTCCCACGAGCCTGCCGCCGCACCGGATTGCCACCCCCTTCTCCAAAAACAGAGTCTCCCATGAGCCTGCCGCCGCACCGGATCGCTACCCCCCTTCTCCAAAAATAGAGTCTCCCACGAGCCTGCCGCCGCACGGGATCGCCACCCCTTGGCACTAAGGGCTGCATTGAAAGGAGGCAGCGCCTTTGCTGCCCGCGAACCTCCCCTCCTCGGACGCACCCTGTTCGACCCGCCTGTCGGGCTCTCGCTTCTAGCTTGTTTGTCTCGATACCCGGCTGCGGGCTTGCACCCGGTTCTCGACGGCAGGGGTGCGGCGGAGCAGTCTCCTCCCACACTCCCACACTCCCACCCACCTTTCCTTTGTTCACAAATATTCATCACTTTGGCAGTTTTCTGCTTCCCAACAAGAGAAAGAAGTAAACGGCGTTAATTTATCTTGCAAAAGCACGTCAAAGAAATTGGTTATGATCATGATAACATTCTACAACCGCAATGATTCAGTACGTAGGAACATGCTTCGAGTTGCTGAATGAATCTTGTTGCAGCAACTTCGAGAGGTTGCTGGAAAAGGCCAACGATGTCTCCAAGTTACCAAGCTGCAAAGAGAGATATGATACACAGGAATTTAGTCATGGGTTGATCATGTTTTGAATGTGAGAAAATTTGACGTTGAACCCGAAACACGAAACTCGAAATTCACAGAGAATTATCGAACCAAGCAACAAACACAGAGTAATATCAGGAGAGCAATGCTAAGTAAAGCAGAATTTGTGAACGACATAACCAAGTAAGGTTGTCGAGTCACAGGTTTCTGCGGCGGATAGAGAGCTGTTGCGAAAAGAGAGAATGAGCGGGAAGAAGTAGGAAAGGTGGGTGGGAGTGTGGGAGTGTGGGAGTGTGGGAGGAGACTGCTCCGCCGCACCCCCGCCATCGAGAACCGGGTGCAAGCCCGCATCCGGGTATCGGGACAAACAGGCTAACAGGCGGGTCGAACGGGGTGCGCCCGGGCAGGGGAGGTTCGCGGGCAGCAAGGCGCTGCCTCCTTTCGATGCAGCCCTTAGTGCCGAGGATCGCCACCCCCCTTCTCTAAAAACAGAGTCTCCAGCTCAGTCTCGCCAGAGATTCGGCCTGGCCGGTTTTTTTTTTTTTTTTCTTTGTTTTTATTTTCAGCAAACACATTGAACCATACTTAACTCTTTCTTTGTTTAATTTTGATGCACTTCAACAAAGACAAAACAAGTGCAAGCCTCAATCTACAAGACACTAATCTTGACCACAAACATAACGTCGCAAACACTTATTTTGAACATAAGAGATGATCTAATTTCTTATCAAAATATCTTTTCCCTTCTCGTAGGTGGTGGAAGGGTTTCTGGAGGTTGAATTGTACATCACCGCATCGTGGACGAGGTATATAGTCTTCTTAACCCCTAAATGACCAGAGTCTCCTTCGGGGGGATTTCTGATTTTGGACAGGTTCCTAAAATTCGGAAAAAAATCCTTTTTCTTTGAAATTTTTATTCTAGATTGCCTTTGATAAGAGCTTTGTGGACATTTTTTTTTTCTTGGTGTGGGTTGAAAGTTAGTACCACTTAAAGCCAAAAGTGGGGACTCCGGGCACCTCCAACATTTTTGACAAAATTTCCTATTGACATTGAGATTTTTCACACATATAAAGAATATTTCTTTTTTAGGGAAATTTTCAAAAAAAAATCTTGCCTTTAGTGTAAAAAGGCATTTTATTCCAAGTCAAACAATTTCACACATTGTCGGGCAACGGGGGAAAAAAACTTCATCTTTTCTACATAAAACCTAGAGATCTTCATATTTTTCACTTTTTATTTTTTCAACAGCAATACGTGGTGAAAACCTTCTTATTGACCGTTTGGATTATCATTTGAATACATACGTAGTTCACAAAAAAATAATACGTTGAATGGCTATTTTTGAACCTCCACTCCTTGCACACTTGTTTTGAATATGCTACACCCCTTTTTTACCTCTAAAAATTGGTGTGTTGGGAAATAACATCATGCTCAAGACAATGGTAAAAGATTTAGACCTTGTACAATGCAAAAATTTGATACAAAGTGAAGTCAAAGTCTACTGATCTACTCAACGTAGGGACAAAAATGAACCATTTTTTTGACTTTAAACACTAAAATCTATCAATCCGTGGAGTGGATTGCAACCAAAATTTATGGCATGTTTATATAGAAGTCTATTTTAAGATCTTACGGTTGAAAATCCAAAATTCACTTTAAAATGTGATTTTCATGTCTCTTTTTGGAAGTGGCAGTTTTGGACTCGTTTTAGAGCGAAAGTGGTCGTGGTCCTTTAGGGGTTAATGTTT
This sequence comes from Bryoerythrophyllum caledonicum, assembly GCA_963971425.1. NCBI lineage: Eukaryota > Viridiplantae > Streptophyta > Bryopsida > Pottiales > Pottiaceae > Bryoerythrophyllum > Bryoerythrophyllum caledonicum. The sequence continues at coordinate 2,285,134 of OZ020523.1, forward strand.
TGCTGTCATTAATATATTAGAATGTTTCCAAGCATTTATCAAGTGTTTTTTGGATGTATCTTTTCTGTTGTAGGTGCCTGTTAGCAACAATGGACCCTAGTCTTTACAATACGGATCTCATCTTGTGGATGCCCTTCTTATAAGCTGCCTCAAACATCTCGTCATGGACGACTAAAATGTTACATCCAAAATCATCTACTACTAAATTGTATTAAAATTTTGTCAGTAACACTGCTTTAATTTTTTTTCTCTACATGTAAATCTACAAGGACCGTCCATTTCATCCTTTAGTAAACGGATGAGAGTGGTCGTTTATTGTCTAGACTCCTTTTCATTGTCTCTAGATCTACAAATTCAGCAGATTCTGGCATGCCACGAAGAGATCGATGGAAATTTGAACACACGAAGGATGTTTGTCGATTTTAAAGAATTTTGTTTTTGTGTTGTCATCGTGAAGATCGGCATAGCATTGGCTCTACTTCCAATGTTGGTTTTGATGTGACTTGACTCATGCGATTTAGTGCCTTGTCCCGATTCTTGTAGTGTATTGCGCTAGGGTTTGACGCAGGTTTGGCATCAGTTGCAATTGATGCGTGAGGGACCAATGGGATGAGAAAAAATGAAAATTGAAAAATATGAAGATCTCTAGGTTTTATGTAGAAAAGATGAAGTTTTTTCCCCACTTGCCCAAAATGTGTAAAAATGTTTGATTTGAGTTAAAATGTTTTTTTACAGTAAAGACAAAAATTTATATTTTTGAAATCTTCAAAGAAGGTAATATTATCTACATGTATGGAAAATCTCAATGTCAATAGAGACTTCTAGCAAAATTTTGGAGTTGCCCGGAGTCCCCAATTCAAATTTTGAGTGGTCCTAATTTTCAAACCATGAATCCAAAAATAATTATACAAATACCCCCATGGAGCTCTTATCAGGGACAATCTAGTATAAGATTTTAATAAAAGTTTTTTTAAAAAATTTGGAGAACCTACCCAAAATCCAAAACGTACACCCCACGTACAGTTGGGCTCTTAGGGGTTAAGTTGCCCTCAATGATCATTGTGAATAATGCTCACTATTTTCACTGACTAGTTGTGGCACCATTCATCCCCTCTAACACTGCACATTTGGCGCTATATGAATTCCATGAGTCCTTCACCATTTTGCACCAAATTGGTTTTCGGAGCAAAGCATTTTCTCAAGAATTGAAAGGGCATTCCATGGAGAAGATTGTTTTTCAAAGAAGAGAGGATTGTTTTTCAAGAAAAGAAGATTGTTCTTTCAAAAGAATAGCGCTTAGTTTTAGAGCCATCCATTACTTTTACATCATACAAGATCTAATGTAGGCCATGTAGATTAAATTAGTATGTACGATTATTGTAGCTAGTAGAAATGTCATATGTTCAAAATGACTAGTTCCAATAGACAAGGACTGAAATACTTTTAGTATAGATGATGTTTGATATAAGTAATTAAATGTCATTGTGATGGTGTATTGGTTCATCCAATAGTTTCATATTATGGGAAACTTGATGCATTCATGTAAATATGTACATTTCAAATAAATGCACGATTTTTTAATATATACATGTTGAAAAAATACATACTTTTCTATATGGAAGTGTATTAATAGGGTGTACATTTCAAATAAATGCACGATTTTTTAATATATGCATGTCGAAGAAATACATACTTTTCTATATAGAAGTGTATTAATAGAGAAGATGTGTTTTTTGAAAAAAAACGGAGAAAAATAAAAAATGCCCATAATTTCAATATAAGCCTATAGACATAGCATTACATGATGATAGTTATGTGATCATATTTATATCAATGTGGTCATTGAAGTTTGCTTATGCTTGAATTTAGGAATTAATGTAAAGCTTGTTATATAGTTAAATATCACTCACGTTTTTGTTTGGTCTACAATTTAGTTGGTGTATGTAAATACTGTAAAGGATGTACATACAAGTTTGATTGAATATGTATAGGGAGTGTTGCAATCCTTTTGAAACGCATGTACTTGTTTATGAAATCTTAGCATATAATCATCTATCGCTAAATATAAAAACTTGTGACTTATATTTCATCAAATTTCTTTCATGATTCTTTTTCATTTTTTCTTTCAAAATCACTTATTTTTAATCATGAAATCAGGATATATATAAGTACATCTCATTTGTTGCAATTTTTGAGAAATCAAGTTGCCTTGCCAAAAAAAATGTCACATGCACATGTGACGTTTTCACAAATACTATATTTCTATCCCTTCTACAATTTCCTTGAATATGTTACACTGCTTTTTTACCTGTATAAAATGGTGAACAAAGAATTTGCATCATTTACTACATGATGGTATAAAATTTAGGCCTTGTGCAATGCAAAAATTTGACAATAAGAGAAGTCAAACTCTGCTGCTCATGTGAACAAAGGGAAGAAAAAGACCTTGTTTTTCTCTTCAAACACTGTAACCTCCCAATCCGTAAAATCAAATTCCATGAAATTTGGAGAACATGTATTTCTAATAGTCTAGATAAGGATCGTGCGGCTGAAAGTTTTAAAAAAAAACTTTTATTTTTTGTTCCTTCTCTTTGCACTAGAATAAGTAGTTTTGAAGTGTTTGATTTTTTGAGAAATCATCAAGGAACCTTAGGGGTTAATATTAAGTTCTAGATTGCTATGTCCACCAACAATCTTAGTACAATTTATAGTACTTTGAATATTGAAAGAAGGATGAAGGTTCGAAGAATATGTTGTGGAAAGTGGTATTCCTTGGAATGTATGGCTACCAAATTTATGAGTGGAAATTTACCAAGGAGTTTGAGAGGTACTAGACCCAATTTATTTATTTATTTTGCAACTATGAGTTAATACACTGAAATTTTGTAGTGGAATAAGAGCATGAAGATTGAGGAATGCTATAATAGTTTAAGTTGGGTTGGATTTATTGTGTATGTATGAATACAAACATGGTGAATACTACATCTACTAGGTTCTATTAATAGGATATATATATGTATTGAAATAATTCATAATATGTAATTCCAATAAGTTATAACAATATTTACTGAAATCATAGGATGATAAGCTAAATATAGTGTGGAATTTGTATATGTTCAGGCCTGAAGTATTATGGTAGCTACATACAGAAGTATGATAAACCATGTATCTTATTCTTTTTTTATCAACCATAAGATTTTATATATTCCTGACATGAACAATGATTACTACATTTGTATCATTTTTCCCAACAAGTTTTTACATGTCATTTGTGTAGACAACAATAGTAGCATTGAAAATTATAGAGTGAGGCAGCATTATAATATATTGTTATCCTATGTTTGATTAAGCCAAGACTCTTTATATGCCCCTAGAGTGCTTATATTTTTACTTGAAAATATAATTTTATTACCATGAAGGTGCTTAAAGTGCATTACGAGTTGACATTGTAAGTGCAAAAATGCATGCTCTTAGGCATGGTTGGACTAATTTCAAATGCGTGTCATTACTAGAATGCTATGTTGGAAAGTAAGTGTATGTATAATCTCACATATTTTCCGATATGGCAAGCATACTTTCAAATTTAACACCTCAATAAAAGTTATGCAAAAGTGAGAGAACAAAATAATAAATGATGAAGTGGATGAAGGCAGAAGAATATACCAGATGCATACCATTTCATGGGTAGTTGCTTCTCAGTGAAGATTTTGCAACAAGTGACACTCTGCCATGCACTGTCACACTCAATAATGTCCGAGCTACCCGCCCATGACAATTAATTAGCGTCAATTGCCCCAATACCATCAACTATGCCAACACCATGAACAATCAAGTTTCCTTGTTAAAACTACACTAAAGATTCCGCCAGTGTCATTAATGTGACCCTCAATCAACCGCCTACCGGCCGCCATGCCTTTATTCTCCCCCATTAACTTCTCATCCTCATTCCAACCAAATTTTGGTTACAATCAACGACTTTTCTTCCTTGACAATCTTCTATTTTTTATACACTAAACGTCCACAAGTCAAAAAAAAAATAAAGATGCGATCTTTATAACAATTGACAAATAGTCTACTACTTTGCATTTAGTGTATGGTTTTATCACTACACTGACCCTTGTTATTTCTGTAATCCATCCAATCTTTGGATACTTATATAACATTTGCATAATGTTATTCTTATACATGCTACATTGATATCTATTCAATAGCATGCGAAGTAACATTTCATTATAATGTAATGTTAATGTTAATCAAATGTTAATTTCACCATTGCCATCATAAATAAAGTTTATTGTCATTTTTTGCCATTCTAATATATACCAATTTCATGTAGACATCTTTATATCTAATTTGATGAGGTTACTTGCATGCCTTTTTTACAATTGTTATCTCAATGTAATTTTCACACCATCTTATCTTCAATTAATTGATGGATTAATATTGTAGTGGTTTAGTGTTATTCTAGTATCAAATAGATGTAGAAAAGGACATTTCTTCATTTTCCTCATGCGACGAGTTTCATTATCTATTTATGATGTTTGTTGAGCCCTATCCTAAAGACTTATGCTTACTTCTTAATTGTAGGGAAGCTCCAAAGAAAATTTTTAATTAATAAAAAATGCTAAATTCTTGGTGCTAAACATAGTCTTGATATAATATAACAAGATATCAGATATCAGATTTGGCAATATCATTTAAAAAGACCTTTTTATCAAATCTACTTTATATCAATAAAAAAGATATGAACATTGGTCATATATTCAAAAGAATTAAACCTTCACTACAACAATGAAAGTATAAGTGACCTAAACTAGAAGTCTATTTATAAATGTAAGCCAATTTGAAGACATAACAAGCATAAGAAGACTCTAATCTTGAAAAAAAAAACTCAAAATAAGACAAAGTATCCCGTAGCTCACTTGTGTGTACTAGCATAAAAGTGGACACATAAGTAAGTGGATATACTAATTGGATGATATGCAAGTGGATGGAATGATCCTCATTTAACCCCTAAAGGACCAAAGTCCCCTCGGGGGACATTTTGAGTTTGGGTAAGATACCACGTTCTCAATTCTAGGCATTATTTTCTGAGATTTTTTCTTGAATGGACAACTTTTAATTAGCTTTGCATAGACACAAATTTCGTAGAATTCCGACTTACGGTTCAAAAGTTACAATTTATTTTCACTTACATATACAAATAGTGCAGCAGTTTATTGTGACATATCACAAATATTGTCACTAAACTTTAATAACTTCTAAATAACTTTCAAATTAGTCTCACACGGATTAGTAGCAAAAACTATTGTAGTGGTTGAAGTTTTCCATGATTTAGTCTAAAAAGGAAGACTAAAGGCTGCCACCATGATCCCTGTTGCTCGACTGCAGTGTCTTCTTTAAAACAAGGGCTCAAAACGGCTGTCATTCTGCACTAAACTCAAAGAGCTAAAGTAGACCATGCAAGGCGTTATCGGCGTGGTGTAGCAGTTGGGGCATTAAGTGGAAAGACGGCGATGTTCATGGTTTAAGTATCAAAAGTTGTACATGCCATCTTTATTGAATATATATATTCTATGCATGAGAAGTATCTTCTAGGCAAGGTCGTGCACTTGGTTGCATGCATGGTATAAAAGAACTATTATGTGGAAGATGTGATGAATTCGTGCCGTCCTGAAGATCCAATCCTACTTAGGCATGTGGAATGCATTGAATTTAGGACAAGGGCATTTACGAGCTTAACTAAGTTGATGCACCAACAACCATGAAATTTGAACCAAAGTAAGAATTAAAATATTATATAGAAGAGGAAAAAACCACCTCAGAACATACATAGAGATTTAAAATGGCAAAATGGTCACTATATTCCACGTTGTCACTTTGGCCTTGAGGCCGCCCTTCCAGGCTTTCCAGTGCCTCCTATTTCTTGAGCCTTTGATGCTTGAGAACTATGATTAGGTCGAGCCTCCTTCCCCTTTGGATCCTTCAATGCAGGCGCTGAAAAACGCTTGTTTCCACTCCGAGTACCACTTTGAGGTGGTTGTGAATTGCTAGCATTGACGTTGAACTTTGGACGTACCCAATCCTCCGTGAGGACACTCAGGCTTTGCAAGTTGGGAACTGGACATAGATATGGGATTTCCCACAAGATTGGATTGTTGGGCATACCAACAACCGTATCCACCAAATCCACGTCGGGGGGAAATATTTTTTCTTTGTCCAACATCACCGGTATGCCATCAAAGAAGACACGAACAATGCTTACCATCTGAGTACCCGATTTACATTGCATGTGGAGGTCGCTTTGGCTTCTAGAATTTCGGTTGACTCCAGCGTATCCCTCAGCAACCACGCTACCTGGCACACACTTGTGTAGCAGCCATACTTTGGTCCTTGCCTTGATGGGTTCCTAGAAGAAATGTAATACACAACCTTAAGTCCAAATCAAATCATGCAAACAACACTACAAGATCTAAGAATATGGTAGCTCAAAGATAGGAGCTTGGATCATTAAAAGCAAAGCAGTAAACACTTACCGAATTCATGGGCCTTGGTATAACTTTTAGTCTTGCAATAATTGAAGCATCGATGGCTGGCGCCCGATGCTTCTTATCTACCTTTTTGGACAAATTCTTCTTTCCTTTCGACCTTGCAGGTGCCCTTGTGGATGGAATCACTTTCTCCTTGCCCTTGACTAGTTTCTTTGGTTGCCTTGGAAACACTGGAGGTTCATCGTCTTTGCTACATCCTCTATTGTTTCTAGAGCCATCACTGTCTTCCACACCTTTAAGATCATCATGCCCCTTGCAAAGGTTGTCTTCTTCACTAGATCCTTTATCAGCCACACCACCCTCGTTGTCGTTGCCATCGCCACCATTGCCATGCGAGTCGTATTCATCACCTGCAGGCCTATGCTCCACTAAAGTTGATGCATCAAGGCTAGTTTTTTTGCTCAGACGAGATGCATTTTGTGTGGCTTTACTCCACGGTGTCAGAGGCGTACGGAAATCAAGGGTTGGCTTCATGGAGGAAGTGGCGCGTAAGTGCTCTACATCCATGAAGCTTGATATTTCTTCCGGTCCATCAAGAATTTGGCAATTTGATTCACCAACAATCTTTCTACCATCCCCTGAAAGTGATCCGTCTTCACCACTTGCGGATTTTCCAGACGACAAAAGCGTAATGACAGTTGTATCTAGTCCGACTTGGGCCTGTCGCTGATTTACTTTATGAACTGGCTTTGAAGATCCGGGAAATGTGGAAGGGTTTGGATCACCCACAAAAGGCTTGCATGATCGCTTCATCACTTGTTGTGGAGTCCGCAACGAGCCCCTTTTCAGCCACGCATCCGCCATTGGGGTTTCTGTCTTGCGTTTCGTACGATCGTCATGTAATTGAGCTCCAACATTGTCCAATGTGTACTCGTCCATTGCCTTCTTCACATACAAAGAAACCATAGCTTGAAGCTGGCTAGAGATGTTAACCTCGGCTCGTGCCTTGTTGGCAATTGAGCCCCGAGTAGTGGATGTAGGTTGGGCATACAGAGTACTCTTTGTTGGGAAGTTAGCAAATAGTTGATCCATGTCGTCCAAAGGCGCAACATTCGTCTTCACCTTCTTCCTTGCAGAAATGCGCTCACTGGACATGCCCCTATCCTGCAGAAGTCAAGCTTAATGATATCCCCGTTTGCAGAACAACATGAAATGTGGCAATAATACACACAGACAATAAATACAATCATGCATGAGCCATAATCATCTCACTTGACATACCTCACGTTTTGCACGGCTAGATGCATTCTTCTGATTCTGCTTGCATTCCTTGTCACCTGCCTCAGAGTTCCAATATTCTATCAATTTCAACCAAGTCGCGGTAGGACAATCATCAGGTTTCTTTCGGCCCTTGTGCATAATCCAGTGCTCATGATATTTTGACCGGTTTTGTTTAAATAAACCCAATAAATATGTTGAAACCATTTTTTCTGGTAGAGGTGTGCTTATAGTAAATTGCCTTTTGACCTCATCCATTATGTCCGTCATTACTTCCACATCCTTTACGTCTATATAAGCACTTTGGACCAATGATAACGCAGCCAATTTGAGAGCATTTTTGAACTGCGAAGAGTATCGCAAAATACGTCCATTCTCATCTTGTAAAAGTGCGACCTGGGGGACCCTATTCTCCAACAATGCCATTTTAACTTCACGCAAATACAACTTTCCATCCATCCTCATAGCCTTTCTACAGGATGTACCATATGGAGTGTTTAACTTACTGGCAGTAAGCTTACCATGTATTGATCGAGCGTTCTTGTCCTTACATGGTCCCCTCTCTTCCTCCGTGCTAGCACTATCGCCATCACCTGTGAGCCCCTTGCTCATATGGCTTCCACCACGACTGTCCGGTGATCCAGCCGGAGTAGAGGACAAAGGAAGATTTGACAATGGCGCATTGATGTTTGGTGTATGATCATGTATGTCGGAAACATCTTGTGGGACAAAAGTGGCATTTGGGTTAACATGCCCCCTACAAGCTTGGGTGCAATTGGGCTTGACAATTGGGCTGGACATTGGATGAATTCCACGCCCCTGTGCCCCATGCAATGGGAGCTGGTGCGGAGGATACTGTTCCAGCATTGCACCTTGTTGTTGAAGATGCATGGGGACATAGTTGCCGCGGGCGTAAGGTGCTGAATATCCCACCCCGAGCATGCCATATGCATGCTCAAAACCTGTCGCATAGTTGGGCCATTGTTGTTGACGTGGTCCATAATGCAAGGAAGGCAAACCCCCGTGCACTTGATGCGCTCCGACAAACTGCAGAAGAGAACATTACATAAGAGCACTATCGTACATGCACAACATTTTTAGAAGAGATGGCGGTCAACACACCTGAGACTGCTCATATTGAGAATGTAGTGACAATCCAATTGGGAATCCCTACGAGGGACGCACAAAAAGGCACACATAAAGTCAGTACAAGATTTGAACACTTCCTGCATGAAATGACAATTTTGGTCCATTGAACAAGATAAACTAAGTTGTAGACAATTATATACCTCGGGGTGAATTGGAGGATTGATACGCTCATGACTAAACTGTGTGCTTTTCACTACATCCGGATCTGCAAGATTCACAGCTTCAACATTCGCGTCCATCTTGAAATATCCAAATATAGAAGTGGATTGAACTGTGTAGTGAGAGTGGCCTTCTGTGGCTTGTAAATTTATAGTCTCATTGGCGAAGAAAACTGCTCCATATGAATGTATGTATGAAATCCTCAATGGCATGTATGGCAACTAAAATCTAATGGGCATGACGGAGTTACAATAAATGCATAGCATTGCCCTAGAAGTGTAGAGTGCGGCTCAAGAACATGGCATGGATTGCACTGCCACCTAATAAAAGGGTTAGTCGCCTCTATATCATTAAAGCTTCGACCGCCATATTAATGGCAATTTCAGGCCAATATTGGCGGGTGACCAGTCTTCAAGAAAGCATAGTAAATAACTTAGGACACCACGCCGTATAATTGCATCCTGTCTATTGAGCGTGGTTAGGCATTAATGGTGTTTGCTGACCCTGACCATGACCATGAATTATCACAAAAGACAGTCACTGTAAGACTTTAGTCAATACTTAATTTTCATGACTGAACATCCTCATTGTTCTTGCAACTCAAAGTTAAACTCTTGCTACCAACTGCAGTGGTCCTACCTTTTGAGGACATCTCCTGCTTTTGTATGCACACTTAGCACTTCATCTTAACAATAATCCCAGTGTGGTACAAGTCATTGGCGATTCTAGAAGAGTTTGCATGGCCCAAGTCTTTTGTGATTGGAGAGGAATAGTAGGATTTCACGCAGAGTGGAGTGCAGTAGTTCACACAATGAGTGTCAAGTTTGGAAACCGACAAAACGCGTAATCATGTATGGCTTTTGAGCCTTCCAAGAGGTAGTAGAACTTTTGGCCGACTCAAACCATGTGCAACATTATTTGCTTTCCACCCTTTTTTTCCTTCAGCGGACGTAAATATATAGAAATTGCAATAGAAATATGAGTCATATATCTTTCATGTCTAACGATGCCAGAATGATTGTTGCGTGTTTTAACTTTTGTTGAATGGATTGCATATTGTTGACTCTTGGATGTACGCAGGAGGTTTTATTAGTTGCAATGCAACAACATGCATGTGTGGAGAAGCAAACAACAATTCAAAAAGGATTGAAGGTACATGGATAGACACACGCTTATCTAGTCACATTGTAGAAAACCTTGCAAAGTTTGTATGTCAATCACTAGACTATGTTGCGTAAAGTGTCCTCAATTCCATCAATACTTCTGTTTTGTGCCTTGTGTCAGGCACTCCCACTTGGTGCAAGGCCTTTTTAAGGCGCGTGAGCATCTACCAATTCTTGCATAGAAGGAAACCATATTTGACCAACATGGAGCATGGTCGGCAAGCTCGCTTCCCACTCAATCACCCCGACAGCATCAAAGCCCGTGACTTAAAACTATTCATGAGAGATGAAGCTAGGGCAGATAGGGCTGAACTCCAAAAGTACCGATGTCCATGTAATCTCTGTGGTGGCAAAAGGAGACCATATAAAAGAAATACAATATTCAAGCATTATACACACCAAGGCAGGCATGGAGCGCTTCGCGGTTGGATAGAGGTAATTGTCAAATTTCAACACCCTCGTGTAATTTCTCACAGTATTCCAACTTTTCCATCTTTACATGAAAATTATTGAATTCGAAGCGTATAGTTCCTCTAACTCTAGCTTTACAGGGCGATGATTTTGACTCGTCGGACGAGGAGTGGGAGGCACACGTTGGTCCAAATGCACGATCTTTCCTTGGACTACAGGAGCCCATTCAAGAGATCCCTTTAGATCGTGGAGTTGGCATTGCAAGGATGGTAAGGACTGCATTAGCCGAAGCTGACATCATACATTGCGCCGCATTTAGAGCAACGGCTGAGGCATCCAGAAATAGCGATGATACGGACCATGACCCAGAGCGCGAAAGTGACATGGAGATGGATAACAACGATGCAGATGCTGATCAAAGCGACAATGAAATGGGTGCCGACAATGGCGTTGATGAAATGCACCTGGGCAGGGGCGGTACTCGAGAAGTTGACGGTGAAGAGCAATTTTTTGATTCTAGAGAAAACGGCGATCCAAGTGACGACATCGATTCGTTTGATGATTCTTCCTCAGATGACGATGACTCGTTTGAGGATGAGGGCGAGGATGAAGACCTTGAAGAGATGCTTGGTGAAATCCCAAACGACCGCACAGAGCAAAATCGAGCAATTCATTTGACATCAACATTCCCGGTATACGAGAATTCTGAATTGTCAATGCTTTGTGCAACCTTACTTATATTAAATTGTTGCCGTACGCATGGAGTATCAAATGCATTCATCACGGAGATTCTCATGCTTCTAAGAAAGAGTGTTCTACCACAGGGAAACATTTTACCAGGATCTGAATATGAGGCAAGTAAGATATTGAGGAGATTGGGGTTGTCTTACAATCTAATTCACGCTTGCCCGCAGGGATGCATCCTCTTTAGGGGTGACCTTCAAAATGTAGATGAGTGTCCGATATGCAATAGAAGCAGATGGCGCCAGGTGGGTCGGTCAAGGGTCCCAGCTCTAGTGCTTCGCCATTTTCCCTTGATCCCAAGACTTCAAAGAATGTTTAGCTCAAGGAAGCTATCTCGATTGAACTTATGGCACTACTTCCATAGGAGCAACGATGGAAAGATGCGACACACTGCAGACTCTCCTCAATGGAAATTTGTCGACACGCAATTGGAACCAGAGGCTGGTGAAGAAATGTTCGGTTCGTCAGATCCCCGACACATACACTTGGGTCTTGCAGTGGATGGCATGAACCCTTGGTCAGTAAAACGGAGCATTGACTCTCTCTGGCCGATTATGCTATTCAATTACAACTTACCTCCGTGGCTTGTGACAAAGAGATATTTTGTGATGTTGTCGCTGCTAATTCCTACAAAAGTGAGCGTCACGGGAGAAAATTTTGACGTGTTCCTCCAACCACTGGTTGACGAGCTGCAGATATTGTGGCAAAGAGGAGGAGTTCCAACCAGGGATGCTAGGGCTTTCCGAGGAATCCGAAACTTCAATCTCCGTGCAGTTCTTATGTGGACATTGCATGATTTTCCCGGATACGGGTTGGTTGCTGGCCTTATGACCAAAGGATCAAAGGCCTGTCCAATTTGTGGGCCTCATACTATATCAAGATGGTCAACGGTGCTAAGGAAAACTATTTATTGCAATTGCCATAGAAGGTATCTTCAACAAAACCATTATTTTAGGAATGCCCATGCAGCCTTCAACAACGAATCAGACCACGAGGGCGAGCCACAACCACTTACTGGAAACCAGACCATTCGAGGAGGTCGGGAGACGGAGGCTCACATGGATGCTGGTGGGACATGGAGAGATCCCAACAAATCCGGCAAAGCGCCATGGTGTGAAGCGTGTGTCGGCTCTTTTTCAGCTACCTTACTGGCGGGTGAGAAGTACCAAATCAATAACATGTTGTTTCAATACATCAAGCCTCAGTATAATGTGGTTTCATGACATTGTTTGTAGCGCTAGATGTTGCTGTAATCACGTATAATATTGTTCCTAACACATTGACGTATATACTTGTTGAAGAACAGCGATTGCCAATCAGGAATCTTTTGGATGTTATGCACATCGAGAGGAACATTTGCGAAAGTCTTCTTAAGCTTCTATTTGGAAGAAAAGACACTGCGGCATCTAGGAGGGACATGGAGGAAGAGGGTATTAGAGAGCACCTGTGGATTCATCGTCGAGGCCAACATGCCGGCGGCAACAATTACATGAAGCCTCCAGCGCCTTACGTCTTGACAGTGGAAGAACAAAGAATTTTCCTTGAACAAGTGCAAAATATGAAGGTACCAACCGGCTATTGCGGAGAAATGAAGAAGCACCTTTTGAACAAAAAAATTGGTAACATGAAATCTCATGACTTCCATATTTTTTTGCAATTCATCTTACCTGTATGCCTGAGACATCTCATGCACCCTGGACCACGCCAAGCCATTATCCGCTTGGGAAGGTTCTTCACAATGTTGTGCAAATCAGTTATTGACCCTGTTGACCTTGATCTACTCCATGCATATGCATCAGAGACACTTTGCTTAATGGAAATTTGGTTTCCACCATCAATATTTGACATCATGTTTCATCTACCAATACACCTAGTTAGACAAATCAAGAAATGTGGCCCTATTGCAAATGCATGGTGCTACCCGGTGGAAAGACACATGAGCATATACAAAGCTTATCTTAGAAAACGTGCAAATCCAGAAGCGACCATAGCCAATGCATACTTGTATGAAGAATCGCTAGGATTTTGCACGGAGTACTTCAAGCTCTATCCCCACACAAGGCGGCGCGTGTGGGATGACGACGAAGAACTTGCAAATGCTTCGGAGGTCTTGGAAGGAGCGTCAACACCGCGTGAACTTACAGTTGAAGAGCAGAGGGGCATCCACTCATGGATAATTCAAAACTCAGCAGCCACAACGGGTCCATGGAGGTAACATTCACATTTTGCATTAAGAGCCGAGGTTGCTAATTTTCAAGTAGCGTAAAAACCTGTCTTCTATCACCAATGGCCATAGTTTTGATTGGACCTTGTTGTACATGACCTAGCTAGAATGCTACAATATGCCACGGACAAGACATGAGAATCACTAATGTATGCATCATTTGTCCCGCAGGCAATATCAAAGACTTCAATTTGAGCTCGACACGGCACGCTTGAATTTTCGGGCAGCCGCCGCGGCACGGGGATTGCCACGGAGGGAACGAATTTGCTATCCAGAAAACATGCATGAAGAATTTCCCGACTTCATAGAATGGTTGCATGCCTACACAACCAACCTGGTCCAGGCTCGGGGTGCTCAGAACGTAGACATGGAGCTAAGGCGGCTATCAAGTCTCCCATCAAGAGATGCGCATTGCTATAAACAGATTTGGGCGTACGGAAACCACTTCCGGGTGCAGGACGATGAATTTGATAATGGATTTCTCACACAAGACTATGGAATTGCCAGCATTTTTGGAGCAGAAGAAGGTCGGTCAGCTGGCATCAGCATGGTGGGCGTGCTGAAAGAGATCATAGTTGTGCGTTACTCGGCAAGAAGGAGGATCATATTTAGAGGGTCATGGATCCGAAATGACCACAACTATCGTCCATCTACCACAGTTGACGACTATGGATTCACACTTGTGAGGTACCATGACAGGATTGCTTCTACTAGAGAACCATACGTACTGCCTGCCACGGTCCGTCAAGTAAGCAACTTGACCACATCTAGCACCCATTGTTACCATTTGTATGGCACATATATAATATGTTGTATTGTAATCAAGTTTAAGACAAATTGGTGACATAATACCCTCTCTAATAACAATGGTGATCTTCAAAAAATCTTGCTAGGTGTTCTTTGTCAAGGACTGGCTACACCCTCAATGGAGAATTGTCCTACAAAAGGAGCCGCGATCCAGACGCATTGTTGATGGAACAGACGAGCAAATACTTGGAATTTGTGGCGATCTTGCTGGAATGCACTTGCCTGGAGACCTGAATGGAGTGGAGTTCCAACCCCCCCTTGTCGACATTGGCTTGGCAGTACCTACAGCAGAGATTCAACGACTAAATGCACTTGTTGATGGGAGGAGACCTTCGGCCAATGGTGTGGGCAGGGGGCGGGGTCGTCGAGGGCGTCGGCAACGCCGCGGAGTTTGAAGTTGATCAAACCATCAAACAACATCTTTCATGAGTTTGCCCAAGACGCCAACAATTATTGTTGGTAAATTACTTGCCCGAAAGTGAATATTAAAAAGTTGATCTTTGTGCTTATAATGATTCAATTTGCATTTCTATCTCAAACCAATGTACTACAGTATCATAGGAAAACCATTCAAAGAATAATTTTAATAAGGGAATTAGCTAACAATATTAGAAGTTCTATTGTCACCCACCACTCAACTCCCATCTACTAGACCTATGCTGAGCCACTCAGTAGGCCTTTGAAAAAGTACCCGTTTCACAACTAGAAAGTACAAAGTCCATGCTATGAGGATCAATTTTGGTTCAACATTGGATCTGTGGAAGACTTTCCAATTTTCATGTATGTATTCTTTGCAATATGAGCACTACCTTGGCTGTTCCTAGAAAGGTCTATTGATTGGTTGTAGGTTTCAGGGTAGAATGGAGGTTTTCAATATATAAAAATTAAATTGCATAAGGATAAAACTCCCAAATGTTTGCAAATTATATGTCATAACCTTAATTTTCTACAAAAATATGAATTTCATCTGTAGGCAAATGTGAAGAGTCAACGCTAGCTTTTCCTTAAGTGGTTGATTATAAGACATCTCATGTTATAACGAGGTGAGTGTTTATAGTATGATCGTCCAATGCAAGGTAGAGGATCGAGAGGCTCTTTCAATTGTAGGTCGTGATAGGCCCTGCTACTGTTGGAGGCACTTAGGCCTTACAATGAAGGATTGTACCAAAGGTTGAACTCGATGAAGACAATGCTCAACGGGCTCGCTGGGGTTGTGAATGACGAAGTGTTCATTAACAGGAAGACCTACCAAATAGTCTTCAGAAGTATGTGAGTCATCCAATGCATCTTTTTTCTAAGTCACCCAAGGTTTAAATCCCATACCTCTTCATTATTTATGAAACTCCTCTTTCCTCACTCCTCGTGGAAGACTTTTTGAGAGATTGGTTTTATTTCTTGTGCTAGAAAAGGCAACATTAGTTTGTAAGTGAGAGCTACCGTATTTAGGGCTGGTTTTAGTTATGAGAAAAGAGGTAAAAAATATTTGGAATCTTTGCATCACTTTGCCAGGTGCGTGATCTTAACTTTGGAGGGTTTTATTTCTCATGCAGAGAGATTGTGTTAGTTGTGGTGACGTCGTTGAATTTGATGCTCATCATTCTTGGATTTGATATGGTGCTCAATACCCTTGCTTTTCTTTAGAACGTTGTCATTGCATTGAAGATGTTTGATGGACTAAGTTTAAGGTAGAGAATTAACCAATTTCTTGGATGTTTTCAGGAGTACAACATCAACGTTTCTGAGATGGAGGCGCTTCATTTACTTGTAAGTAGCACTCCTTCTTTTAAGGCATGTGTTGTGCGTTATCACGATTCATGGTTGGAGTTGATAGGATTTGTCGGTTCTATTGCACCAGTATCGTTGTCGCATGGATGTTCACCGCATTGACAAATGGATAATGTTTGGATTCATTCTACGCTGTTAACTACTAAGTTTATGCGCTTGACCTTTCCCGAATTTGATCCCACAACAAAATAAATACACTTTTGTTTCTACGAACAAAAGTTGTGAATATAGATGCAAGGCGGAGACAGCTCATTCCGCAGTTCAGAAGTGATCCAAATTGTCTTAAACCACGGCAAACTTTTAAAATATTCAGGAAAGAAAAAATTCAAATTACATAAATTAATTTAATTTGCACAAAATCATACGATCATGAGATTTTCACACGTCACAATGATGACGTTGATGAGGGGCACTTGAAACCAATACCTCCAGTTGATACATGCCCGGATTGGAGCTATATATGGAAGAGCTTGGCTCTCACTAAGACGTATAATTATGTTTCTTATTTTCAGTTATATTCCTACAAGAGTTTTATTCTTTCATATAGGGACGTGCATAGATTATGCGCATTGCATGTTGTGTTTTCCAAGTACAACAGGAATACATTTGTGTCGGTGGAAGCAATCATTACCAACAATTTTGATCTCCTTTTTGATGGGATGGAAATTAAGTCTGTACACATGTTCCTAACCACTTGAAATGTAGATGTTGCTCGGAACAAGGAGGAAGTGGAAGACCTCTTGGAAATGATCACAGAAGAGGATTTGAACAAATGCATCAGGTTTTTTTTTCATTACAATTGCACTTTTGCACATGATTCCATAAATATTGAACTCATTTGAACCAGATGAGGGAGCTTTGGTTGGCTCCTTTTGTGCGGCTGGAAGTGGACTACGACATGCCTCTTGAAGTGGTTCAGCGGTTGACATTGGAGTTGGGCCTTAGTTATCAAGATGACGTCTACACTATCTATGGGCCCATGGCCTTGGGAGGTGAGAATGCTATCCTTGAGCACTTACGTCCACAATGCCAGATTGATGGGTAATACTTAGCTCCGATTAATCATAATTCAATAGATCTTTACCAAGGCATTAGAGTTATATATATGTAATGTAAGACAAAGCTGACACCATGATTTTGAACCTCTTTTCTCATTTTTAACCATTCAAATAGGTCTGAGTTAATCTTTAATCAACTCAAAGAGGGAAAAAGGCCGCTAAGATTCATGACCTCTCCTTGTTCCTTCTCACAAGAGGCTAAAAGTAGTTCTAACTAAAGTTTAGACACCACCTAATTCTTCCACACTTAATAAGGATTCCACACCAAGGTTTTTCATCAATCTAATTGCTTTTAAGAGTAGTATTAGAAATCAAATGAGGGGTATCTTATTGATACTTTGGGTGACTTTACAAGTGTCTTGACATAAACTCGTTGATAATGATACCTTGACTTGTTTCTATGAACAGAGCTGGATTCATTACCATTCAAGCTTGAGGTGAACTCGCTGCTTGTTTACATGCCATAGACGGCAAAGATCCATCTTCGATTACAAGGGTTGAGTCTACTTCAAAAATTCTTCTTTATTGTTGTCAAATCTTAATTTCTTGGTTTCATCATCTATTTTACCCTTGTTTGGAGGCTAATGTTTTCGAAGTCATTAAGAAAGGGATATTCTTCTTCACCATGCTTACCACAATTTTGTGAGAAATATCGAGCACTTTGTAGAAGCAACGGCCAATGACCCAAAGGTATCAATTCATCCGTTGCTTTCGTGAGCTAATTAAAGAAGGGGTTGGGTTTCAATCTGGTGTTGAATTCCTGAAAGTTTTCTTGGAATGTCATGTGGCAACAATGAAGGCCACTCTGTATGGCACCAACATCGATAGCCCAATCATCTTTGCTTTGGCGAACGCTGCTGAAGTTGGAAAGCAAGTTAGTTCAAGTGTAAGATATTATATATAGAAATTTAGAGATTTTTGAGTTCTCCTTATCTAACAATTGCATACTCTTGGTTTCAAGTGGATGTTTTGGTGGAGTTGAAGGTTTGAGTTGATGAGGTTTGAAATATGGGATTTGCACAAAATTTGGAAGTAATTGAGTTGCTTAGATCGATCCTGGTGACTCGCATTGATATCTTATTATCGAACAGTTTGCTAACTGTTGGGTCATGTAGGATGTTAGGTGCAACGTTGCTTATGGGTTGTGGGGCTCAAGACACACTGTAAATGCATCATGGTATTACGGAAGGTAGTACTACAGCTCTTCACTTCCTGTGAATAATTCTGTTTGTCTCTTGTTCTACTCGACTTCCGACTATTGATCTATCATTTAGCTGGGACTAGGAATTACAATCCTCGGACAACGTCCATCTATATAGACTTTGGACTTCTCAACTGCGATCCTCATGATCTCGGGATAGACTTTGCAGAAATTTTCAAGTACTTGATTGGTTATCATAGACAGGTGCCATTCAACAAAACGTATAATTTATTGGATCTACTTCTGAGTTCACCTTGTTTCTTTGGTCACAATTTCCAATCCAACCCAAGGGAGTGATCTTGGAGGTCGCCTATTGCAAGTTGTTAATAAGTTGCTCCAAGACAATGCGCAATGAGTTCATTTGGTTGGTAGAGAGGTACTCTTCTATCCAAATTAGGGCCGTTCTTGTATATCTCAAATGTAAGAACTTGTCACGCGTCTTTCCTATCTTATCTAGAATGTGAATCTATGAAGCCCTATCACTAATACAGAAGTGGCAAAAAAAACCGCACTAGAATTCGAGTTGCGGTTCTTTTGACCACGCTATCGAAAAAGTGCTGAATTGTTCCTAAAATGAGCTGTCCCGGTTTATTGGCCATAAGTCCCTCATTTTGGGAATTTTTTGGACGTGTAATATACGGTTGAAAGCGCGTTTTTAAGACGCTTCCAACGGTATCTTACAAGTCCAAACAATCCCAACAATGGGGGAGTTATGGCCTAAAATCTGAGACAGCCCGTTTAGAAACAGTTCATGAGCACTGTTCCGATAGCGTGGACAAAACAACCGCAACTCTATACAAACAAGAAGGGGGGTACTAGAGAACGAGCAATACTGGATTTTGGATGCCGCTCATAAATGAGTAGCAGTGGAATCCCATTGCCATTGAATTTTGAGTGGCATTGGATTATGAGTGGCACTAGATTTTTAGTGGCAATAGAATATGAGCAACCTTGGATTTTGAGCGGCATTGGAAAACAATCAACATTGGACTTTTAGCGATACAGGAAAGCGAGAGGCACTAGAATACGTGTGACAATATAAAACAAGTGGCATTGAAGTTTTGCTTGACAATGGATCCAAGTAGCAATGATTCCCACATTACAGTCAATGATTTGGGATGAAAATGCAATTTGAGAGGATGATTTCATATGGATTCCATGTGACACTTGAATCTTAGTTGTCCGACTGCAGTGAATTTTGAATGACAACATGCATTGAAGTTACGATATCAATTATTAATTATTAGATGCATGCGCAAGTCACTCATATGCATGTTGTTAATTAGGTGCTCACATGCAATAATACTATATGCCTCCAATACAACAACGTAACACGCTGTACAACGTAAGCCACCTAATATGCTATCGTTAATGACTTTGTTTAAGGTTGATTGATTGATGGTATGATGACTCATGTTGGACGTCCTAACATTTTGAAAAGTTGAATGTGGATGATGATCAATTTGTTGAAAAATAAATGTTGAATATTGCAAATGTCTTGTACACTGGATTTTTAGTGGCACTAGAAAACGAGGAGTACTAGATTTTGGGTGCCGCTAAAAAAAGAGTGGCATTGGATTCTGAGTGGCACTAGATTTTGAGTGGCACTAGATCTTGAGTGGCACTAGAAAACAAGCGACCTTGGATTTTGAGAGGCACCAAAAAACAAGCAACACTGGACTATGACCCTGTGAGTGATACTAGAAAACGAGAGGTGCTGGAAAACAAGTGGCACTAGAAAACGAGTGGCACTGAAGTTCTCTTTGACAATGAATCCAATTAAGTAGCAATATATATGGTTCTTACATGACAATCAATTTGAGATTAAAATGCAATTTGAGATGATTGTTTCATATGGATTTCATGTGATATAGCTTAAATCTTATAAAGTTGTCTCACTGCTATGAATTTTTGATGACAACGTACAACCATTGAAGTTATTAATTAATAGATGCATGTACAATATGTCATTCATATGCATGTTGTTAGAATATGCTCACATGCAATAATATGCCTCCAATACGACAATGTAACACGCTTTACAACATATTCAGAACCAATTGCTAGATACTTGTTTCATATTTATCAATTATTACCTCCAATAAAAATAAAATTATAAGTCAAGAATGCGCAATAAATTATGCGACAATGGAAATATCCAACCCATTGTCACAAGAAATCCTAAATTTTGGCACTCGATTTCCACCTGGCAAAAACGTGGTCAAAAGAACCGCAATGGTGAATCCAGTGCGGTTTTTTTTTCCCACTTTTGTACTAGTGCACAAACGTCAGGGATGCACAACAGAGTCAATTGTAGAAGCTGAGTTCATTGCCATGGCCGAGACAGTAAAAGATCTACTCTGGGTCAGCAATCTTTTGCGCAGTCTCGGTATTCCTCAGACCGCTCCGACTATTCTCTACTCGGATAACCAAGGCGCGATTCAATTGGTGAAGTGTCCTCGCTACCATAAGCGGACCAAACACATTGAACGCAAATATTACTTCATCAGGGAGAAGTACGCAAAGAAACAAATTGAACTTTCCTACGTCAACACCAAGAGTCAATTGGCCAACTTATTCACAAAAGCTCTACCCGAGCAACTGTCGTAAAATTGCACTCTCTGTTGAAAAGACAATCATAACTTGTGTGTACAAGCTGAGAGCTGCGCAAGTGCGCACTACATTATGAAGGGCGAATGCCAGAATATATACATGAGTGCTATCAGTACAGATAGACCTAACTAATGAAAAAGGTAAAGAAATGAATGATAGTGGGATGAATGATGAGACGTCCTTCAGGAGCGTTGTATTCGTCAACACCCTCCCTCGCTCCGAAGACGGCACTCTGCAGACAGGGAAGATGCGATGTCAAGATTTCGAGGGTTTCCCCCTGCCGTGGCCTACCAGTGGAGAGACCAGGTGGATCGAATGTCAGTGGTAAGGGTCTTGGTTTCCTATATTTGTGTGTCGTTACAGGAATTCACAGGTGCTTGTGGTTGCAGGTGGAGATCCTGCTGCTCTGCAGTTGGTTGTTGTGTATTGTTGTTCGTCGTTTCTGTGATGCAGTGACGGATGTCTTGTTGTTCTGGGCGACGGCCACAAGTAGAGAGGAAACTGAGTTACACCAAGAAGCGGATAGTATTGTAACTAGGGCTTCATCAAGTGGTGAGTCGGGAGGAAAACGGGAGTTGGTGGAGGCTTTGTGGCAGCAATACTTCAATAATCCGGAGGAGTGGTGGGACAACAGGTTGAAGAAGTGTAACCCCAAGCAGCCTGACTTCAAGAATATGAGGACTCGAGCAGCGCTTTGGATGGACGGATATTATACGCCTGATTGGGTAAAGATGAGGTTTAGTCAGTTGCAGCAATGATACCGGCGGTGTGTCTGTCCTGATTAAACTTCTTGTAGGATAGAGGTTTAGTCAGAAAGTCAGCCTGCTGCAGGACGGTTGGTGTGAAATGAACTTGTATGTGACCTTGGTCTGTGGTTTCTCTGATGAAATGTGCCTGTATTCCGATATGTTTTGTGCGTGCGTGCAACACGGGATTCTGCACAAGTTTAATGCAAGACTGGTTGTCGCTGTAAATTGGTGTTGCGTCTTTCATGTGAATGCCAATCTCTGTAAGGAGACGTCTAAAATAAAGCACATCTTTAGACGCATCTGTCAACACCCGATACTCTGCTTCAGTACTGGATAGTGATACAGTGGGTTGAAGCTTGCTCGACCAGTAAATACAAGAGCCACCTAATTTATGCAATATGCCGGACGTGGATCTGCGCGTATCAACATCTCGTCCCCAATCCGCATCCGCATATGTGTGATAAGTGCCTGAGCTTTCTGAAGCAAAGAATAGTCCATGGTGTTGTGTTCCTTTCAAGTATCTTAAGATTCTCTTGGCAGCTTGAAGGTGTGCTAGTTCAGGCGAGGACATGTAACGTGCCACACAACCTACTGCGTATGAAATATCTGGACGAGTATTAGTTAAGTAGATGAGGCTCCCGACCATAGACCTGAATAGTTCGGGGTCTACTGTGGCAGTCCCGGTTGATTTCTGTAGTTCTAAACTTGGATCCATAGGAAGTTGGCTGGGATTGCAAGTTTCCATTCCAAAGCGAAATAATAACTTCTGGATGTAGGCTGTCTGGGTGAGAAGTATACCATTAAGGAGGCGACGTATTTCTGCGCCCAAATAAATCTGTGCTAAACCCAAATCTGACATGCGAAATTCCTTATGAAGTGCTTCTTGTAGATGCTTGATACGTGCCTTGTCATCTCCAGTGATAAGTAAGTCATCGATGTATAGTAGAACAAAGATCTTTTTGCCGTTCCGTGTTGCAAAATAAAGATTAGGGTCATATTTTGAACGTGTAAGTCCCTGTGATATCAGCCATGAGTCCATGCGGGAGTACCATACTCGAGGTGCTTGTTTGAGGCCATACAGGGCACGGCGTAATCTGCAGACCTTACTAGGATCGCCTGCATGTGGAAACCCCTCCGGTATTTCCATTAAAATGTCTTCAGTGACAGTTCCATTAAGGAATGCCGTGACGACATCCATTTGGTGGAGGTCCCAGTTGTTCTGTGCTGCGAGAGCTAATATAATGCGTATAGTGGACCATCTTGCGACGGGAGCAAATATATCATCGTAATCCACTCCTTCACGTTGCTGGAAACCTCGTACAACGATGCGGGCTTTAAATTTCTTTGTGTCACCTGCGACCTTCTCCTTAAATATCCATTTTGCCGTTATGGGCTTGCGGTTGGTGGGTCTGTCGATAATATCCCAAGTGTGATTATCCAACACACTGCTAATCTCACTGTCGATTGCTGCTTTCCACCCGGCATGCTGGACAGCATCTGCAAAGTGTATTGGTTCCTCGCTGGTTTCCACATGAAGTGCCCAATAATCATGCATTCTCTGTGAAGGACGTCGCTCACGTGTAGATGAACGCACCGGCCGTGTTGTTGCGCGTATTTTGGAGCGTTGTGAAACGATTGCTGGTTGGTCGGTGGTACTGCTACGGTGTTGGTCATCGGTTGATTGTTCCTGCGTGGTCGTTTGGCGTGCCTGCAAGTCTGTAGGGGGCATCACGGTAATAGGGCTGACCCCTATAGCCAATGGAGTGGGCCCGTCTGGATAATGACTGTCGATATTCTCGAGAGGCAAAGTGACCGAGGAGGTTGGTTGGCTGGAATCATGATGTGGATTCAGAGGCTCATCATGGGTTGCTAGAGACTGGCTTCCCGGAGCTAGTGGAAAGTGCCTACTATTATTGCCGCCCACAGAATGTGTGGTGCATGTGCTCTCTAATGGATCAGTCGCCGAAAGTGGTATTGTGTAACTAAAATATGAGTGGCTTTCTGTATGGGTCATCTTCAAATGCTGGTATCCGACTCGGCGTTCATCAAAAATCACGTCACGTGTAATTATGATCTTTCTACGAATAGGATCATACACCCTGTATGCTTTTGATTCTGTATCATATCCTACGAACATGCATGCGTGGCTACGCTTATCCAGTTTCTGACGTTCACTATCTGGTATATGTACATGCGCCATACACCCAAAAATTTTAAGATTTTGAAGATCAACAGGTTTACCTGTGAAACTGGATTCAGGAGGAATGCCATAATTGGAGCGCGTGGGACTTCGATTGATCAAAAAGGTTGCCATTGACACGGCTTCGGGCCACAAAAACGTTGGAAGTTGACAATCAGCTGCAATGCTTCGTGCTCGCTCCATAATTGTCCTATTTCGTCTCTCTGAGACACCATTTTGTTGTGGTGTCTTAGCCTGGGTCAATTCACGTTCGATGCTATGTTTAAAACAATAGTTCTTGAAAAGATCAGAAAGATATTCGCCTCCCCTATCAGACCGAAGTGCAAGTAGCTTGTGTCCAGTTTCAGCTTCTAGCTTGGCTTTAAAATGGGAGAAATATTTGAAAGTTTCACTCTTGTGTCGCAGAAAATATGTCCAGCTCTTTCTTGACAGGTCGTCTGTAAAAACGAGGACAAAACGTGCACCGCCCAATGACGGTCGCTGCAGCGGGCCTATTACATCCGTGTGAATTCTCTGCCCTACATGTGTTGCTCGAGTTTGTGACCTTTTCGGGAACCTTTCTCGCTGTTGTCGACCTTCAAGACAACATGTGCAGATGCGGCTGCTAATATTGATGCGGGGGAGCCCGATGATATGCGTTGATCGTGAAAGAAAGCTGAGACCTGAGTAACTCAGATGACCTAATCTCCGGTGCCACAAGTCAGCCTTGTCACATGTTTCCACAGAAAGTACTTCTTGTGGTTGCTCATTTAAAAAATACAGGCCGTTTCTCTGGTCGCGAGTTCCCTTTGCAACTACGTTACCATTCTTGTGAATCCAACAATGTGTCGG
Organism: Bryoerythrophyllum caledonicum; assembly: GCA_963971425.1. Taxonomy (NCBI): domain Eukaryota; kingdom Viridiplantae; phylum Streptophyta; class Bryopsida; order Pottiales; family Pottiaceae; genus Bryoerythrophyllum; species Bryoerythrophyllum caledonicum. Next base: position 2,309,997 of record OZ020523.1, read on the forward strand.
GGTGAAAAGAACAGTATGCCCTGAGTCTGCAATAGTTCCTACAGAGGCAAGATTCTTTCTCAAAGTCGGTACGTAGCGAATGTTCTCGAGTTTTATTTCCCCATTTGAGGTGCGAAGAGTAGAGGTCCCAGTTCCTTGAACGGAATGAAATTCCCCTCCTCCAGTCCTCACATTACTCTGGAAGTCAGTAGGAGTAGGTGCGTAATCTAGTCTGTCCCCCTCAGATGCTACATGAGACGATGCTCCACTGTCAAGATACCAAGGACTATAGTTCGTATTGTAGTATGGATCAGTATAATAATATGGAGCGTAGGAATCATCGAATACCTCAGCCGCATATGCATACTCGTCGGAATCCACGTGAGGAGGTCCGCTTCTACAATCCTTGGCGATATGACCGGGTTTGCCGCATGTGTAGCATGAGAAAGTCGGTCTTGGTGACGTTGTATGTGATCTTGGTAGTGCCGGTCTCCAGGCAGTGCCACGTCCTCCAACATAGCCTCGGCCTGGAGGTCCAGCTGCGTATTGTACTCGATCCCAACCTGTTCCTAGAGGGAGCCGCCACCATGGAGGACTTCGCCCCCACCGTCCACGGCCTCGGCCTCTCTGTCCTTGTGGTTGACTCGTTCCGCCTTGTTGTTGGTTTGGCGGTCGTCCTCCCTGTTGCTTGGTCGTAACGAACAAGACCTCATCTTCCCCGTGAAGCTTTGCAAAAGCAATGCGCCGATAATGCTCCGTCATGAGATTCGCGCTGAGTTTCTCGAAGGTCATGTTTGGATCTGTACGAGTGATGGTCTGCACAATACTAGCATAGGAACGTGGTAATCCGTTAAGAATAATTTGGTTAAGGTGCTTCACACTAAGTCCCTCGCCCATATTGGCAAGTCGATTCTTGAGTTCACGTGCACTCCTCAGGTAGTCCTCCACGGAGCCTCCTTCCGAAAGTTTTAGCGTTTGGAGCTCATTCAACAGTGTGAGAACATTGGTTTGATCGCCGGATGCAAATTCTTCCTTGAGAGCAGCCCATGCTTCACTCGGATCTGTGTGTTCTGCAATCGTATCAAGCAAGCTATCAGTGACTGAGCGAAGCAAAAAACGACAAGCAACAGCCTTTCGTTTGTTCAGTTGAAGTTCAGTGAGTTCCTCTCCTGCTATGTTGACAGGATAGACAAGAGGAGAGTGCTTGGTCTCCGTAATATCCCACAGACTCTCTCCTCTAAGAATGCCTCGCATTTTCAGACTCCAAGCATAGTAATTTTCTATCCCTTTCAATTTCTCATCCTCCTTTACTGTAGAGTTGTCCATCTTTCTGGATTCTTCCTCTCTCTGTACTTGTCTAGTGACTAGGCTTGACTCCCTATAATGTGACAAGGATTCTTCCTTGATTCTAACTGGAGACTCTACGAATTCTCTCGACAGTTCAACTACCAGCTTTGGCGGCATTGCCTTCCAGTCTGCCGGCTTCTTCCTTCTCTGATGATATGTGACAACTCTCTTCCTACTTCCTGTCACAAGTTTCTCACTTCTATCTATACTAAAAAACACCGCTCTGATACCATGTTGAAAAGACAATCATAACTTGTGTGTACAAGCTGAGAGCTGCGCAAGTGCGCACTACATTATGAAGGGCGAATGCCAGAATATATACATGAGTGCTATCAGTACAAATAGACCTAACTAATGAAAAAGGTAAAGAAATGAATGATAGTGGGATGAATGATGAGACATCCTTCAGGAGCGTTGTATTCGTCAACACTCTCTTCTCAGCCTCACAGATTCCTCATCGTCTAAATCGGGACTAACCCTAACCGATTCATGAGCCTCACCAATACAACCTAAACGAGTGAGAGAAGTGCTGATCAAGAAGAAGATCAAGTGTGCGTTTAGTTTGAAATCATCGATGCCTGAGTGGGAGTGATGAATATACGTTCATCCAATGATTAGTTTAGTTGAATTGTTCATCCGTTAGTGAGTCTGAGTCCTTACGTAGTTAGTTGAGAGGCGAGTATATCTCTGATGACAAGCATCTTGCATAGCTATTTTGTAGCAGATTAGAAGTCGTCGAGTCGAGTTGTTTGCGCCAGGACTTTGCACCTAGAGTTGTTGTGAAGGAGCTGGCCAAATAGCTGTTTCTAGTTAGTGTTAGCGGAATCGTATGTAGTGATCAGGATATTTGATATGTGCATGTTGCACTAAGTATGAATAAGAGTTATGACTCAGTGTCCATTCAAAGATACATATGAGGCCTTGTAATTGAATTCTATTACACATAATATATAAAACCAGGCACCCCCTTGAGAACACACATCAGGAAAGACTTTCTTTATGCACATAATCCCAAGCAGTGCAAAGTTTGAAACTGAATGTAAGGCGTGGGATAGTTACAAACGGTCGTCTCATAGGACTCCTTATCACCGCAAAACTTCTAGTCACTAATCACTCTAGTCAAGCATTTAGCGACACGGTCACTCGAAACGAATCATCGTTTCCAGGAACAAACAAGTAATTACTATGGTCTCCAATCGAAAAAGCGCTCTCCATGCTGTACACTCTCTTCTGTATCTGCAGTAATGCCTCGACAGTGAGCTTGAATTCCACGTCCTTCTTGGAAGCCCAGACGGACTCGCATATGAACTTATGTCCAGTCAGCAAAAGAACCGAGGATACCAGAAACCACGCCTCCTTGGCTTGGACGAATACAACTCTATCTTCCCCGCAGTCCCCCATGTAAAAGCTTGCAATAGATTCACACTGCACTGTTCGCGTGTCGTGCCCGACCGACAAGTGTTCGGAGATGGCGCTAATGGGGCCTTTGTGAATGCAGCCGCGCCTTGGGCACTTGATGCGGCGGTACACACAGAGGCTCCTCTCGTGCTCGTCTCGGTCGCGGAACCTCAGCTTAGTTGCGCAGCCGTCGTGACAGCACTCTACCCACAGCGACCCGACCACCTTCTCGATGGCCAGGCAACGGATGTGCCCGATGGGAAGCGAGCAGAAGGGGCACCCTCTCGTCGTGTTCATCTTCTCGCAACATGTTGAGCACACAGTATGACCATTCACGCACTGATTCACAAACCCACCCTTGTTAGTGCCGTCACTAAAGCCTAACCTTAATTATGATTACTACGCCGAAACTAGAAACTCGAAGGCTTTCTACAGTGACATCATAGATGAGAAACACTGTTAAAGGTTACAATTGGCTCTACTCATGTGAAGTCTCAAACGCACTGTTACAATACAAACATGTCTGTTTCAGTTTCAAGCATCGAGAAAGTTGTGCTCCAAAGCGTCGAACTGCCAGTATATCAAATGCAGCCATGCAAACCGTCAAAGTATCCTCCGAAAAGCAGCTCTTGTCAAAACTTGCGCCTAGGAACTGTCTGCATGCATCCTGTGACCCATGTAAGGTAAAATAAAAAGCAAGGTGGTGCTGGAGATAGAACCTGGAAGACAGGCGGCGAGAAGGGCTCGGTACAGATGGGGCACTCCAGAGTGTCGACGTCCAGACCGTATTTCTTCCACGGAGTAGACGGGCCAGCCTCCTCCTCGGTCTCCTGGAGCCTCTTCCGCTTCGAGCTTGACATGATGCTACAGTGGTTCTCCCAACTCTCACCGGGGAGAACGAGGTGACGCAAGACGAGTTCACAACTAGCACGAAACTATGAAACACAAAAGAGAAGCTGACTGAAGACTGAAGAATAGCTGTGTTCAATATTGTGTTATATACTGACTGATTGGTAAGTAGTTTGTCTGGAGGAGATCACTAGTGTGCATGTCTCGAGGGGTGGATTGTGGGAGGTTCATGGTCTCGGTAGCTTGTAAAAGCTGGTCTCGGTAGCGGAATTGAACTGACCTGAACTCAGTGTACAGTTGTGAATGATGATGGATCAGGTTTAATGGTGCAGATCGATTGAATGTGGAGTGTCCTGTGGAGGTGAGGCTGAGATGTACCCATGGATTCGTCGCTGGAAAGAATCGGCCTGCTGATCAGAAATTTGATGATGTTGAACTTGTCTGAATCGTTTCTTCCGCTGGAATGGGTACTAGGGAGATTAGCAATCATGATGGAAGAGAATCCGATCGATTCAAGCACCTTCTTCGTGCATGTATTCACACCATGACTCAGGTCTGAAATGTGCATGGCGCCATGCAGACGTGGACATATGAGTCCGTGAAGAGGATGGATTTGAAGTCTGAACTCAAGAATGCCAAAGTTCTGCATTCTTTGCAGTTTTAATATTTTGGCAGTTCGACGCTTTGGTGCACAACTTTCTCGATGCGTTAAATTGAAACAAACATGTTGGTATATATTAACAACATGCCCTGTTGTGTAGATGGAGCTACAGAGCACGTGAGACTTCACATGAGTAGAGCCAATTGTAACCTTTAACGTATGGTGTTTCTCATCGAAGATGTCAATATCTGGCACTGTAGAAAGTTTTTGTGTTTCGGGTTTTGGGGTAGTGATCTTGATTCAGGGTTAAGGTTTAGTGTTTAAGGTAGTGGCCCAATATTATGATTTGAATGACATCATTTGTAAAGTTATCACATATGACACTAAATACAATTTTTAGTGTAGCGTGGTATGGCTACTTCTAGTTCTAAATTGGTATTGTTCTGAATTTCAGCCATAAGAATGATATTTTTTTTGACGTCGTCTGCACACTTGTGTAGGTTTCTTAGATGCACCTCCTGAACAATTGGAGTTTAAGGACGCCCTGGAACATTCTATCCAGAACTTCAAGTTTAAAGGACATTTAATGGTATGGATTGTTACTAACTATTTTTTATGTAAAAATGCATCATCCACAGAGTAAAGCTAACATGTTCTCACAGTTTTAAAGAATACCTCAGAAAAATCACATTTAAGAGTAGAGATCATCCATGCACATTGCATGTGGGTTCAACATTCATCCATCATATAATGATTGTCAAGTGAAGGTTACTCAATCAATAAGAAGAATTTAACATTTTCAAATATTGAACATAGTATTAGAAAAAAGTTTGCGAGAACAGAGAACAACGGTTCTTAACGATCTTATTATTCTGAAAGAAACCGTATGAATGTTCCTACAGTCTTCGGCATGCTCAATTTCAGCGCTCAGGTTTAATTGAGTTTGCTTTGCCAGCTTAGAGTAATGACAGAGGCGAAACAGGCTTGACACAACACTTTGGAGAAGACACTAGTTTACATTAAGAATGATATGGGTACCCAGAAATCAGCAGCTCAAGGGTACACAAATGGAATTTGCACGTATTTCTGTAATGCAATCAAGGCGATATCTCTAGGCACCTCTCTGGCGATATATCCTTTGCAAAAAACGAAGCTGGTCAAAATCATTTGGTTCCCTGCGCCAGAGCCGTCAATCAATGTCCCAATCTTCTCACCACTCAATGCCTTTGAGATGTTCCCTTCCTTGCTCAAATTAAACACCACCACTGCAGACAAGAACAAAGTGAACAGAGTTGACTTAGAGGTCACCGGAATAAGAATGAGAAGCCATTATTCTTAGCTATCTTATTCCTCTTGCCACTGGTTATGAATATATAGAGTTGTTCAGGACTACTTTAACTGTTTGAAATTGAGAAGTTACAAATAACTTCAGCGTGTTGAATATCAACACAAGTTCAAATTGATAGCATGGAAAGGTCACGCCAATTAAGTGGCTAGAAATCAACTCCAGAAGTGCCACGGTTTTGTGGATTGGTTTCCAATTAAGACAGAGTAAGTGTGAAGTCGTACCAGGAATGCAATTCTCTTGGCAGAGTGTGATCGCCGTGATGTCCATGACAGACAGGCCTTTGATTGCCACCTCCCGGTAAGAGACGTGCTCTAGCAACGTGGCATCTTTGTTCTTCTTCGGGTCGCTATCATAGACACCATCCACATTGGTTGCTTTCAGCACAACCTCCGCACCAACTGCGTACTCACAACACCGACATTTCATTAGAAATTCAAATTATCTGCAAACTGAGGCTACAATACCATGAGTTTTGGCGTCTTTGCTTATTTCAATCAGCGGGAAACATCTCTACTCAGATTAAAGTGGAAAAACAAAAGGCCGGCTATGTACAGTTTCACATGGACCTCTCCTTCATTCTCAAAGGCGGCTAAAACTACTTCTAACTTGAGTTTCAAGACCACCAAGCGCTTCAAAGCTTTACAAGGATCCTTGTTAAGAGACCATTCAGCCACTTACGGTGACTTTACAAAAACCACATTTGCTTCAACCCGCATGAGGTTACAGTACTCCTGTCACTGAAAATCTAAGAAAATAATTAACCCGAAGGAGGGATTTGCTTCCACTTACTTTCTGCAGCACGAAGGGCAGCTGCGGTATCTGTGGTGAAGAAGGGGTTGCCTGTGCCAGCACCAAAGATGACGACTCTGCCCTTTTCCAAATGGCGAATGGCCCGCCTGCGAATGTATGGCTCCGCGACCTCATGAATTCTGAAGGCAGTCTGGACACGCGTAGGTACGCCCACACTCTCCATCGACGCCTGAAGAAATATGGCGTTCATGACAGTGGCCATCATCCTTTACACCCAACCCATGTCGCATAATCAGCCCAATATTCTCCTTCTGGAACAAGGAAATGACCCTCACCCAAACTAACCACTAGTGTGTCCCCCTGGCTCCACAGACCACAAGCTCTCAACTCTTATTGCTCGATGGTCGATTCATTTCTGATTGGATAGTCAAATAACAGCCATCCACTGAACAGACCAAGCTAAAGCAACAACATGATAGCGTTTTGACACTATTTTGAAACGTCAGAATCGAACGCAACATCTATTGCAAGTTTAAAGTCACAGACAGTATGTATATAGTGACAGACTACTTTTGCGCTCGATTCTTCGACTGAAAGCGTAAGGTTCATCAGACATCTTGTAAACATGTACTTTCTTATCACAAGGTGAATTCATCATGATAATGGGATGAAAAAGCTCAAATGGCATTACCCTATCTGATCAGCTGAAGCACGATCGAGCCCACTTGCACCAACCCAGTGTGCTCCTCGGAAGAAATTACCGCCCCCTACGACAATAGCAACCAAGAAGCAGTGCGTGGTTTATTAGAGTTCCCATATGCACGTAACAAAACAAATACCGACCTCGTCAAAAAATTTACGTTTCATGATCAAAATTTAGTCAAACTCCAGAAAAGAATACCTCCACGCCCACCCTTGTTATTGCTGCTACTTCTCGGGCGATTGACATGGTGATCTGCGAAAAGAATGTCAATCAGTGGAAGGTCGGAAGGAAAAAACTATCCAGATAGAAAAACGTTACACACTAAATACCTCAAAAGAAAATTGCATAGATTTTATTGGTATTGCATCGTTGCGTTGATAGATTAGTTAGTGAGTTAGTTACTCTGATCTTTAGTTAGTCAGATGATATTTAGTTAGCTGGATGTTGGATGACATTCATCCTTGAACTATATCTTCTTCCCAGACGTACTTAATGTCTGCAGTCGATCATGACATTGTTGTTTTCCCGGCTGTTTTTTGTTTTCACCTTAGTATCATATTGAGCATCCGCTCTTGGCCATAGCTTGTGTACAAGTCTGATGTCGTAAGTCTGTGTGTGTATTGACAATAGGTTATGGGCCGTTACCAACGCTTGGTAGACGCGCATTTTTTGTAGGTTTCCTCATGTTGCGGTGTTTGTGAGACATGCGTGTAGTGGCTTGTTTCTGTGTTGAGCATCAGGGTTTCGTTTTTTTTTAAAAAGAGTGAAAGAGTGACTTCTCTGTTCATGGCCACACAATTCTTATTAGTTCAGTAAGTACGAGTCAAGATGGCTGATCAAGGGGAAGTGATACGGGAGGCAACCAGCGTTGAAAGATACGATGGCACTAATTTTCAACTGTGGAAGATGCACATGTCCTTCATCTTTCAGGCACGGGATCTGTATGACATCCTCACAGGTGTGTCAAAAAGTAGCGATCAAGCTACTCCGGAGGAGCATGCGAGATGGAATCGTCGCGACAAGACAGCGGCAGTGGCAATTCTGTCAGCGGTGGATCGTCACCACAAACAAGAGGTAATTAATTGCGAAACCTCTGCTGCTATGTGGAACCAGTTAAACGCATACCATCAGCAACATTCGGAGGAGTGCATTATCTCTCTTCAAGAGAAATACTACCGGTGTAAGCTATCTGCGGATGATACTATTGCGGTGTTTATCAGCAATGTACAAAAATTAGCCAAGCAATTAAATGATCTGGGACAAAGTATTTCTGAGAGGCAGGTTTTGAGCAAAATCAAATGCAGCTTACCGCCTAGTTATGATTCTCTCTTGTTAGCCTGGGACAGTGTTCCATTAGAGAAACAAACCCTCAAGGATTTTCAATCCAGATTGGTCAAACGTGAGATCGCTCTGAAGGATAGAGGTGGAAGAACAAATATGGAGGTGGAGCGTGCTTTCTTTTCTCATAGCAATCCTTCTAGTACTTCTCGTTCAAAATCCAAATCCCAACCTCGCTCAGCTTTCACTACGGATCAGAAGAAATCTAAGGCGACTAGGTTAGCAAACTTAAAGAAGCACTCTCGGTGTAATAAGTGCGGTCAGCGTGGACACTTTTCGGGAGAATGTCCAAATTCCTCCTGCTCCTCTTCTGGTGAATCTCCAAGGGCAAGCTCTCATTTCAAGAAGTCTCGTAAGCCAGGATTTAAGAAGCAAAGCCATGCTCATGTTTCTTCAAGCCATATTCAAGATTCTGACTCTGTTTCAGAAGATACGGATTCAGTTTCCATTGAGGCGTTTACCGTTTCTCATCATCAATCTGATGAGTGGGAGACTATTTCGTGGATAACCGATTCAGGAGCCACAGAGCACATGACCGACAAACGGCCGTGGTTCTCATCGTTTGAGGCTATTCCAGAATTTTGTTGGGGGGTTACTATTGCGGATAACAATCGATTGTGGGTTTGTGGAATCGGTGATATTATAGTCACATCCATCGTGAACAATGAGCCTTCAACTTTTCGATTGAAGAATGTGTTATATGTTCCAAACCTAGCTAGGAACCTCATCTGTGTATCACAACTTACGAAAAATAGAGTAGCCATAATTCATGTTCGTGACCAGTGCAAGATGATAACCAATTATGGCCATGGTCGCCTGTTCATGACTGGGTACCGAGACAACAGTATAAGAAACCCGTGATTTTTGTGACGTTAGCTGTGATCAATTGTGTTTTTCAAAACATGTTTTTGCGAACGGGCCGAGCCTTGGGCTCTCGGATTCTGGTGGATGTTGTACCAAACATGGAAAAATTGGCGGAAAAACGCAGAGATGTTAGCATAAACGTATTTGTTTTGCGGGACGTCCTAGTGAACATAGTCATGTTTTAGACAACGTCCTCAGAAAGGTGACAATGCCACGTCGGTAGGGGGGTTTCAGCTTCATTGTGAAGAACTTCGAGATTGTTACTGCAACCTCCCGTAAAACACTGCCCAATGGTTAAAACACAGTGGAGATGGGCTGACCCCTACAAAAATAAAAACGTGGATGTCATTACTGACATCACAAAAAACGTGGATGTCTTTATTGACATCACAAAAAACATGTTTGAGCCACGTAGGCAAGGTAGAAATTGGATTCTTTTTAAAATGTTTGTGCCTCGTAGGCAAGGTTGAAATCAGCTGCCACGTAGGCAAAGAGGATGTTGGAACAGACGTCTGGATGGACGTCTACTGTGACATTTGAATGTTTATGCTAACACCATGACAAATCCAAAAATCCCATATGGATTGTCACCACTTGTGCATCTCATTGAATATATATGTAAGGCCTTCTCTCCTATCTCATCACACTTGAATCAAGAGTGATTCACTTTCATCCATCTATTTGGATGAATTTGAATTACCCTTGAAACTTAAAGTGACACAATATTTTTTGATGACATGGCGCTTCTTTTTGGTGACATGGCACTTGCTTTTGCCGACTTGGTGCTTGCTTTTGGTGACCTCCATCTCAACGAACGTCACAGAAAACGTCATAACGAACGTCACAGAAAACATACCGTCTTAGAAATGACGTCCCAATTTACACTGTCCACAATTAATTATTGCATTAAACTATGCTGATTGGACATGCCACGTCATATTTTAAAAAGTGACACATCATATTTTAAAGGTGCCACGTCATAAAATGGCGGGTCCATGTATGCAAGCCTAGTCACAATCGTATGCCACGTCATGCGCCACATCATGGGCCACATTACCAAGGGCCCAGATGAAAAATTTGGGGATGTGGCACTGCCTGTCCATGTGGCGATGACGTGGACGCGACGTGGCAGCCACATGGCAGATTTTTAACACCTTCAATACCCAAGTTTTTGTGACGTTTTAAAAAACGTAGGCCTGTTTTTTGAGATTTTGGCATGTTTTTCGCATGTCAATTATAACGGATTTTTTTGGACGTCAACGTTAACGTGCCGGATACTGCACAAAACATAATTGCACGTTAGTTGCCCTGTCACAAAAAACACGGGTTTCTTATAATGCAACAATCTGTGGAGACTTGACATCAAGACACAAGCTCCACTGAGTGAGGCTCATGTAATCGCGACAACATGTTCTACACTATCAAAAGCTACTTTGCTTTTTCAGAGATGGCATGCTCGACTTGGGCACATAAATGTTCAAACCCTTAAACTCATGGGACGTAGTGGTGTTGTTCAAGGTTTGGATATTTCTGCCAAGGTTGATATGGGCATTTCCTCAGGATGTGCTCACGGGAAACAACATCGAAGTCCTTTCCCTGTGAATAATGAACGGAAGCGTGTAAAGACTCTAGGGACGTTTTTTCATAGTGATATTTCAGGACCGTTTGAGGTTGAGTCAACTGGAGGACATCAGTATTTTTTGACATTTAAAGATGATCATAGCTACTTTCGTTTCGTGTTTTTCCTCAAAACCAAAGCCGAAGTACTCGATCACTTCAAGGGATTGTTCAGGTATTCCAAAAACATCACTGGAAACTCTATCAAGCGTCTTAGAACAGACAATGGAAAAGAGTACGTCAACAAGAAGATACAAGCTTATTTGCTCAAGAAAAGAGTTCATCATGATCTGACTGTGCCCTACACACCGGAACAAAACTCTGTTGCTGAACGGGACAATCGAACAATTGTTGAGTGCACACGGAGTATGCATTATCAGAAAAATGTTCCTCTTCGATTTTGGGCGGAAGCTGTGAATACAACAGTTTACACTCCCAACCGTATTTCTTCAAGAGTCATTCACAACTCTACACCTCTACAGAAGTGGATAGGTGAAATATCAGATGTGTCACATTTCCGTATATTTGGAAGCATGGCATATGCCCATGTTCCGAATGTTCTAAGGAAAAAGCTCGACAGCAAGACGCGTGAATGTATGTTTCTCGGATACAATAGCTCGAGTAAGGGCTATCGTCTGTGGCATTTCGACACTCAACGCCTTATCATCTGTAGGGATGTCATATTTGATGAGGACAGTACCATCTCTCGCCAATATATTTCTGAGCGTGACGTCATTTCGATTGATTAGCTTTTTCCTATTCCTTTTGTTCCTATTGATCCGGGAATTTCTACATCTATATCGACTGATTCTCAGAGTCTTGGAGGGAATACACCTACTCTACTCTCCTCGTCAGAAAGTTATGCTCCTTGTAATACTCGACTCAGTGGGAGTACGAGCCTCAATGGGAGATTGTCTGACAACACCAATGATGGCGAGACATCACCTTTATTGAGACAAATTTCTTAGATACCCAGTTCCGAAGGAGATTTGAACATCAGAGAACTTTTGCCTTCAACCAGTGGTAGTTCACCTTTTTTAGGCACTATTAGTTCCAGTGGGAGTGCTCGTGGCAGTGACGATACGCAGATCAATGGGAATGTTTCCCATACTTTGCGGTCATCGACTCTTGTAGAATCCATCTCAGCTTCTCCTGATTCTTTAAATCCAGTGCTCAAGACCAGGAGCCTAACTGATATATATAATCAAACACTTTCCCCAGGTCATCCTTATTCGACTTCTTTTTTGGCAGCTTCAGTTTCAGATAAGTCTTCTATGACCTATCAGTATCTCTTACCCATAGAGCCACTTACAGTTCATGAGGCGTTACAGTCAGAACATGCACAGGAATGGAAACTGTCCATGGACGATGAGATATCTTCTCTCATTCGCAATGACACATGGGGTTTGGTCAAACTCCTTGCTGGAAGAAAGACTGTTAAAAACAAGTGGATCTTCAAAATCAAAGTAAAGTCGGATGGCACAATTGACCGCTTCAAATCCCGCTTGGTAGCAAAAGGCTTCTCTCAGGTTTTTGGACTTGATTATGATGAGACTTTTGCGCCAACTGCTAAAGCTGATAGCACTCGGACTATACTGTCTCTCGCTGCTGCAGACGATTTAGAGTTGATACAGTTTGACATTAAGACGGCTTTCTTGCATGGTGATCTTGAAGAGGAGATTTACATGGATCTTCCTACCGGGTATCTCCTTCCTGACAGCAATGGGAAAGTTTGCAAACTGAAGAAATCCTTATATGGTTTAAAACAGGCAAGCGGATAGTGGAACAAGAAGTTCTCAGGATTTTTATGTCAATATGAGCTTCATCAGAGCACAGCTGATCCATGCGTGTTCTTCTCATATTCGAAACCACTCCTTGCTGTAACGATCTTTGTTGATGACGGCTTGGGCATGTGCAAATCTACTGTAAAGCTTCAAAGTATGATTGAGTATCTCAAGACTCACTTTGACGTGACGGAGGGACCTGGTGATATTTGTATCGGCCTAGACATCACCAGAGACCGTTTTCTTCGGACTTTGTACATTGATCAGTCAAGGTACATCGAAACCATGTTGGCAAAGTTCGGCTTCAGCTCTATCAATCCGGTTTCCACTCCGGCGGATGCGAATATTCATCTTCACCGTTGTGAGTGGCCAAAGTGGGCCCTCACTCTTTTTCTTCATTTTTTTTGAGTTTTTTGATAGTATTAACCAAGTTTTAGTTAAATTGGTGGACAACCTATCTATTAGGGTCAAGTTCCTAGATTAATAGGCCTAGAGCCATGATGTGACATTAAACTTCCCATTCGTCCTCCTTCCTACTAATATGCTTGAAAGTGTAGTGGAAGTGGAATGGAAATGAAGAAAAGGATAAACAATGGAAAGTAAAGTCTTTGGAAAATGACTAAAATTTGATAAATGGGTCAAAAAATATGGGAAAAAATTGGAAGAGTGTCTCCTTGCAGGTAGAAGTAGTGGTAAAATTTCTAGAATTTTCCGAGTTGACTTGCTATTTATTTCTAGGGTTTGACTAGTGGATCGGCGGGTTGACCGTTCGGGAAAAATACTTAGGAACCTTCAAAAATGCTAAGGAAATTTTAGGTAGATTAATTAGGGTGCTGGGAGTCCAGCTGTGTGGTTATTTTTTGAAGTTATAAATAAATTGAAAATCATTAGTAGATAGTATTAGATCTAGTGTAATAGTCTTTAAAAGATCAAAAGAAAAAGAAAAAGGAAAAAAAAAGAAAAGAAAAAGGAGGTGGTTGGATGTGCTTCTCCATGCACATGCCACATGACAATTCTTGTCACCATGGATTTAATTTTAGGGAGGCTTGTCAGGAGCAAAGCGGCGAGTTAATGCTCGTGATAAACTTAAACCATGCCAAAATGGCTGTAAGTAGCCAATCCTGCACTTCTGTGAAAGGTCATGGGCTGCCTCATTAAAACTAAGCCAGTCTTGTCGGGGAAGAAAAAGAGATCGGCAGAGAAAAAAAAAAAAAAAAAAAAAGGGAAGGGAGGAGCCAGGCGGAATCCCTGGAGAGGAGAGCTGGAGCTCTCTGTTTTTGAAAGAGCCGTTCGAGAGGTGCGCGCTGGGCGCACGAAGGAGAATCGTGGGGGTGTGCTCTTGTTTTTGGTGTGTGCGTCGCGGCTGCGTGGGAGAGGAGCTCCTGCGAGCGAGGGAGCTGGGAAGACTCTGTTTGTTTTTGTTGGGGAAAGACTGTTTTTGTTGCGAGAGCGCGCCTGATTGCGCGGAGGGAGAGCCGGTTTTGGTGCAAGAGGCACCTGTATGTGTGCGACTGGAGCTCTCTGTTTTTGGGAGAGCTGTTGGGAGAGGTGCGCGGCTGGACGCGCGAAGGAGAATCGTGTGAGTGTGTGTGCACCGCGATTGGCGTGTGGGAGAGGAGCTCCTGCGAGCAAGCGAGCTGGAGCTCGTTGTTTTCGTGTGTTGTTTTCTTTTTTTTTAGGGCACCTGTGTGAGAGAGTCGTTTTTTTTTCTTTGCGCACCTGTGTGTGCGAGAGCTGGAGGATCAGGAGCTGGAGCTCTCATTTTTGTGTGTTGTTGGGAGAGGTGCGCGGTTGGGCGCGCGAGCAAGGAGCTCCCGCGAGCGGGGGAGCTGGAGGATCGGAGGCTAGAGCTCTCCGATTTTTCGTGGTGCTTTTTTGTTGAGAGATGCGCATGTGGGCGCGCAAAGGAGAATCGTGTGAGTGCGTCGCGGCTGCGTGGGAGAGGAGCTCCCGCGAGCGTGGGCGAGCTGCGGACGTGTGTGGTTTTTTGGGGGAAGAACGCACGGAGTGCGCGGAGAGAGAGGAGCTCGCGCGAGCTGGGCTCGGTTCCGGGAAGCTGTTCGGCGAGGAGAGGCTCGTAGGAGGGTGCGCGAGGTGTGAGGAGACTGCGCGCCTGTGTACGCAAGGTGCGAGGTGCGGGGTTTTTTTTATGCTTACTTTTGTTTTCTTTCTTGTGTGTGTGAGGCGGTCGGTGTTGTGGCTGCTGGGATTGCGGGGTCCGTGAATTGATCACGAGGTCTGGTTCTGAGCTCGGGAGAGAGAGCCGTTTTTTTTTTAATTTTTTAGGTGTTGAGAGAGCGCGCTGGAGTGCGCGGAGGAGCTGGCACGAGCTGGAGAAGACTCGAGGAGGAGGATCGATCTGGAGGGTGCCGGCGTTTGTAAACGCCTCTGACCACAGGTGTTGTGTCGAAGTGTGAGTCTGGTGTGAATTGCCGGAGGTCGTCACCCGGCTTGTCGCGGAGCTGTGGGCGTCTGTGCGAGAGATCAAGAGCCTGCGCGCGCGGTGCGATCCGGAGAGAAGGTGCTGGAGAGCTGCGAGGAGCAAGGTGTTAAAATTCTGGTGGCCGAATCTCATGCGGAAGCGCTGGTAAATTTTTGCCAGAATTAGGTATTTGGCCACAAGTTCCATCAGAGCTGAACCGGTCCAGAGCCCATTGACTCTATTTTGTATGCATCAGTTCATCTTTGGTTCATAATGATGTGTTGAGATTGTTGGTGCATGGAAAATTCTTGTGATGGTAGTTTCTATATCCTCGGCGTGCTGATATTGGTTCTAAGTGGTTCATTCAAGTTGGAAATGAGTTGCTGATCATTGTGAGAGGAAATTTTTTTGGATTCGGAGTCCCGAATCAAGAGATAAGTGCTGCTGAAGTTGCTGCCACAAAACAGGATCTGGATCAGGCCTGATCAGCCGACCTAAACCCGAAAAAAAAAAAAACAATTTTTTTTTATATTAAAAATATTAAAAATAATAATCATAATAAATGATAACCGTAATAATTAGATAACAAATAATTAAATAATTACTTATACCTAATTAATTTATCCAGAGATAAGTGTTTAAATTCCAAGGACGGGTTAATCGAGTTCACTTAACTGGGTTAAGATAATAGTATTATTAAATTCTAAATATATAAATAGATATGCCTAGGATCCAACTCCAGTAAAATTAGAATCTACAGTTAAGCATAAGGAATAGTTAAGTGGTGTAACAATAGGACCTTGTAGATTTAAAAATTGATTCTCTTAGGGGGTCTATTTTTGGGCTTACAACCGTCCGTTGCCTAATGATGACCAGTCTTCACCAGACTTCCCTTATCAGAATATGGTGGGGTCTCTTTTGTATGTCATGGTTTTTTCACGACCTGATATTGCTCAAGCGACTACTACTATTGCTCAGTATTCGAGTAACTTCCGAGAGATCCATTGCACTACTGTTCGAAGGATAATGAAGTATCTTCGTGGCACTTCCTCGTATGCTTTGTGCTACATGCCTGCAACCAAATCTGATCCACTTACAGCCTTTACGGATGCTGATTTTGCCGGTGACTTGGATGATCGGAAGAGCAGAAGTGGATGCGTGATTCTGTTCAACAGCGCGCCAATTCTTTGGTTTAGTAGAAAGCAGCCTTGTACTTCTACTTCCACAATAGAGTCAGAATATGTGGCTGCTTGTCTAGCTGGCAAGGAAATTGTATGGCTTCGCCGGTTGCTATTTGACTTGGGAGTTTCTTTTCAAGGCCCTACTCTGTTAAAAAGTGACAATCAATGAGCAATCCGTTTAGTACTCAACCTTGAGTTTCATAAGCGGACCAAACACATTGACGTGATTTATCACAAAATCCGTGAGATGCAGACAGCTCGTGTGATTGATGTTTCTTATGTTCCTTCGGATCATCAGCTTGCGGATATCTTTACCAAGCCACTGACTCCTGAGCGGTTTCTTCGGCTACGATCTCTTCTAAACATCATGAAGCGTTGAATATCAAGTGGGAGATTTTGTTTACTATGCTAATAAGTGATCTCTCAACTCCATACGATGAGTGGGAGTATTGGTATTGCATCGTTGCGTTGATACATTAGTTAGTGAGTTCGTTACTCTGATCTTTAGTTAGTAAGATGATATTTAGTTAGCTGGATGTTGGATGACATTCATCCTGGAACTATATCTTCTTCCCAGACGTACTTAATGTCTGTGGTCGATCATGACATTGCTGTTTTCCCGGCTGTTTTTGGTTTTCACCTTAGTGTCATATTGAGCATCCGCTCTTGGCCATAGCTTGTGTACAAGTCTGATGTCGTAAGTCTGTGTGTGTGTTGACAATAGATTTATCCGGATTTGGAAATTGTCACAAGCATAATACAACATCGTACTGATTTAATTAGCTGTGAATTAAACACAGATATGGTCCAGATACCTTGGGATCTATATTCTGAGAGCCGTCCCCTGAGAGGGCCTCCCCGCTAACCTTCAGGAACACCCGGCGCCATCGGAATGGATGCGCTGAATTCGGTGTAGTTGCGGTTTTCAGTCCCGTCTCCCGAAACTCCTTCCCAGATGATCTGCAAACAATCCAGATACGGCCTGTGAATAATAATGCTCACAAACATCTCAAAATCTCAATCATTTCTACCAAAAACATCTAAACCTCAAGACATTCATGGTGGACATTGCAACATCGATTTCACAACACCTATTTGGACTCCTTCAACTTACTGACACGGTTATAAAAGGTCCCAATATGCCACATACAGACACACAACAGTGAGAAACCTAAACATCGCTTAAACCCTACTTAAACCCTTATTAAACCTCTAAGCCCCTCTTAAACCCTTCTTAAACCCTTCTTAAACCCGCGTACTTCACGCACAAAGCACACCGCAATGAAACACATGTCCGCAACAAGAATTCAACCCAGGCAAAGCTAGAAGATATGGTTCGTAATCTGTAGAGACCATCTCTGCTACAACATGTTACACCAAAGAACCTAAAGATTGCTTACACCCTTCTTAATCCCTGCTTGGACCTACATGCTGGATGCAAATCATGCATTCAGCCAAAAAGTATTTCTGCAACAGACAATCCATGCAGAGCTCGAAGATAAGGTTTAGGAACCATCAGTCTGTACAGACCATTCCTGCTACAACATGTTACACCAAAAGCCATTGCACCGTTGCATTACTCGGTGAAAAGCAAGCAATGATCCCAGAAACGTGAGTTGGCGGCTACAACGTAAAAGAACATGAGTTTTCCGCAGCCCTAACTCACCGCGGGTCGTTGAACATGTCCAAGTCGGGGAGCGACCCTAGGGCATTTGCTCGGCCGAGCTTCTGCCGAATCTGGCTCTCCAGCCCGAACAGAGTGGCGCGTCGGGCGCTCCTCTCGTTCTCCTCGTCCCCAGGCGACGACCCCAGCGCCTGCGGCGTCCGCAGCTCGCTCGTCGGAGTACACCCTGCATTGGCTTTTCGCTCGGGAGCCTCGGGACACGAACTCCGCCACGTGAAGCGACGAACCGAGCGAGCTCAACTCCGACGTCTTCAAGCTCACCGACGCGCAGTGACACGCCACCACCGCCATCTCTCTCCCTCAAAAACTCTCTCTCTACTCAAACATACACAAAAGAGCCGCCAAATCTCTTTACAAAACCTGTCAAGAAACCGCCGCCAGGAAGTGAAATGTTCACTGAATTCTTCCTCGAGAACTTCTTCCGGAAACGCGCCCTAATTATTCTCTCGAACTCTCGAACTCTCTCGTCTCAAACATACACAAAAGAACCTCAAATTTCTTCACAAAACACTCCAAAACCTACCAAAAAAAACCGCCTTCTAAACTCAACCTGCCACAGGATTCTTCCTCGCGAATTTTACTAGTAGGTTTCTTCTTAGACCTTCTCAGACAACGATCTACTTCATTCCAAAGATGTTCTGTTGGATCGAGGTCCCATGATTGTAGATGATGCCCAAGAAGCTGAAAGTTTTGAGCACGCAACCAATCTACAGCATAATGTGCAGTATGCTTTGGATCATTGTCAAGTTGGAAAATAACCTCACCCTCTTCTAAACCTTGCATCTGTATAGTGCCCATGAGTTTCTATTGGTAGATACAGCATAGCTATACATTGACAGCTCTTTCACTCGTAGATAAAGCATATTGTTGAGCACACGTAGATATTGGCACGAATTAGTATAGATGTTGATCTAGCTTTAGTGTAGATATAGCATCTGAAGATTTAGCGTAGGTGTACATTTGTATCCATCTGAGGATGTAGGGTACGTGTACAGCACTTATGTCGTCTCTCTCATGAGAGCGGTACTTAGGTGCTGTCGTGCACTTGCTGTGGCACTTTGTCTTTGTGTACATGGTTAGTGAATTAAAAAGAGACGTGTCCAGAGCATCAATGGCCTGGCGTCTGTAATTCGTTGTATATCATGAGTAATGCGAGTGTGTGTGCGAAGGGAGTCTGGTACTTTTACTCAGGTCAATAGGTTATGGGCTTTTTGATTGTTTACACCATGGCTGCATTTTGGTTGTGAAGCGTTAGGGTTTATGTTTGAGTGCTAAGTATTTGTGTATGTGTAAGAGGTTAGTCCAGTAATCCTTCAAGTCACCTAAGCATGGCTGATCTCGATGAGCGATTGATCAGTAAGGACACTGTCAGCGTTGAACGCTACGATGGATCGAATTTCCCTGTATGGAGAATGCACATGACGTTCATCTTTCAATCTCGTGAGCTTTTTGGTATTGTTAGTGGAATAGAGACAAAGAGTGCCTGTGAGAGTGATGAGGATAGAGCACGGTGGGAAAAGCGAGATAAACAAGCCATTGTTGCGATTCTCTCTGCTATTTCCAGCCGATATAGAGATGAAGTTATACATTGCTCCACCTCTAATGCTATGTGGATGCAACTAGCTGCCTATCACCAGCTACACTCAGAAGAATGCATCATTTCTCTTCAAGAAAAATACCAGAGCTGCAAACTCGGTGAGAGTGATTCTATTGCGGTGTTTGTCAGTAAGGTGCAAAAGCTTGCCAAGCAACTTAATGACCTAGGTCAGAGCATTTCACAGAGACAAGTTCTCAGCAAGATTAAGTGCGGTTTACCTCCGAGCTATGACTCGCTTCTTCTTGCCTGGGACAGTGTACCATTAGCGGAGCAGACCTTACTTTCTTTTCAATCCAGACTTGTTAAGAGGGAGAATCATTTGAAGGAGCGAGCAGGACTTAGTGACATTCAGGCTGAGAAGGCATTTTTCAGCAGCTCTAGCGCTCCTCTCGTTCCAATCTCACGATTGAGCAGAAGAAAAAGAAAGCTGAACGTCTTGCAAAGCTGAAGGCCATTTCACGCTGCAACACTTGTGGTGAAAAAGGCCATTTCTCTGTTGAATGTCTTCAAAACCATGTATCTAGTGGTGACAATTCTATCTCTCCTGTTAGAGCTCGTTCTAAGCATCATCGTCCTACTGAGAAATTCTCTCGGAAAAAGAGTCATGCTCATGCCACAACAACTCATGTGCTTCCATCGGACTCTGAGGAAGACGATTTCAATCACTCTTCGAGTGATGCTTATTGTGTTTCCTCTCTTCTTACTGATTCTGTATGGATAGCTGATTCTGGCGCGAGTGAACACATGACAGACAAACGGGGATGGTTTACGGATTTCCAGTCGATTCCTGAATTCTGCTGGTCTGTTACTACTGCAAATGATCATCAACTCTAGGTGAGGGGCATTGGTGACGTACTTGTTCACTCACATGTGAATGGTGCTATCTCTCCTCTGCGGCTTAAGAATGTACTGTATGTTCCGGAGCTCCGCAGGAATTTGATCTCAGTATCTCAGCTTACTGCAAACAAGGTTGCTATCGTTCATATCAGGGATGAATGCAAATTATTCTCTGATTATGGTCATGGCAGGCTTATTATGACAGGCTCGAAGTGTGACAACCTTTGGCACCTTCACATTACTCCTCACACTGGAACTAGTAGTGCGCATCTCACTACCACGACAGGTGGTGACTCCAGCCAATTAAGCAAGGCGACCATTCTCTTTCAACGGTGGCATGAGAGGCTTGGTCATGTATCTTTTGACACAGTGCGCCGCATGGCTGCTCAAGACGTGGTTACAGGCATCACTTCTCTTTCATCAACAATTGCCCCAGTCTGCCGTGGTTGCGCTTATGGCAAGAGTCATCGTGTTCCATTCCCGAAGCGTCATGGGGTTCGTCCGCGTGCTCGACGCTCTGGCGAATTTTTTCATTCCGATGTCTCTGGACCCATGCAGGTGAGCTCAATTACTGGTTATCGTTTTTTTGTCACCTTCAAGGATGACTACAACAGTTTTCGAATTGTTTACTTTCTTCATCACAAGAGTGATGTCTTTGCATGCTTTCTCAAGCTTGTAAAATATGCGAAAAACAACACTGGTCACAGGCTCCGTCGACTGCGCAGTGACAATGGTACATAATACTTATCGACATGTTTTCCGAAGTATTTGGAGGATGCAGGAATTCAACATGACCTTACGGCTCCCTACTCACCTGAACAAAATTCTGTTGCCGAGAGAGACAATAGGACTATTGTTGAAAGTGCTCGCAGTATGCTTCATCACCGTCAGGTCCCTCTTCAATTCTGGGCTGAAGCAGTAAACACTGTTGTCTATGTACTGAATCGAGTTGCCACCAAAGGGATCCATGGCAGGACACCCTATGAGTTGTGGTCAGGTGACATCCCAGATGTTTCTCACTTTAGAACGTTTGGTTGTCCAGCTTATGCCCATGTTCCAAAGCAGATTCGAAAAAAGTTGGATAGCAAGGCCTGTGACTGCATGTTCCTTGGCTACTCTGCCACGAGCAAAGCGTATCGCCTTTGGAATCATGACAAACAGAAACTGATCACCAGCCGTGATGTTCTCTTTGATGAGGACTCTCTTTTCTCTTCTCCTGATCCTCAGTATTTTGCTACCTTGGATGAATTTTTTCCCTCTATGCAGGTTTTGCATGCACCAGCCTTGATCTCTACATCTCTTGTTCCTGATATTCCTGCTGGTCCTATCCCTTCAGATGTTGATGCTAAATCCTCTAGTTCTTCAGGATCTCTGGCTAGAATTCCCTTGCCCAGTATTTCTTTGGAAGATAAAACTCTAGCTGGCTACTATGTCTCTATAGCTGGTAGCGGCAGTGCCAGTCTTAATGGCATCAGTGGGAGTTTAAATCTTGACAACAACAGAAGAAGTCCCTATGTTGATTGCGGCAGTGGGAGTTTCAGTGGTACACATG
The DNA here is from genome assembly GCA_963971425.1 of Bryoerythrophyllum caledonicum. NCBI lineage: Eukaryota > Viridiplantae > Streptophyta > Bryopsida > Pottiales > Pottiaceae > Bryoerythrophyllum > Bryoerythrophyllum caledonicum. The sequence goes on from OZ020523.1 coordinate 2,331,848, forward strand.
GCAATTGGAGTACACATGCTGAACGGAGAAATGGAAGTTCTATTGTCGAAAAAAGCCGTGGGAATTTTCAGCCATCAGTTGTTCCTGGCACACCGCTTCGTCATAGTGTTCAGATTGCTAGTCCAAACTCTTCATTACCTGCTGATTCCGTTGATCTTACTCCAAGTTCCCTTGACAACTCTGCAGTTGATTCCTATGAGCCTGATTCTGATGAAAATCCTATTCTCCGCACTAGATCTCTACCTGATCTCTATGCCTCGACATCAGCCTTGGTTGCTTGATCTAAACGTGCAAATCCTAGAACTGCCTTTTTACCCTCAGAGCCTAGGACTTATGCAGCTGCTCTTAAGTCTGATGATGTGAATCACTGGAAGCTTGCAATGAAGGAAGAGATTGACTCTCTCCTTCAAAATCACACCTGGATCTTAGTTGACCTACCCTCAGGGAGAAAAACTGTGGCAAATAAATGGGTTTTTAAGCTGAAATTAAAGGCTGATGGTTCAATTGACCGTTACAAAGCCCGGTTGGTCGCCAAGGGTTATTCCCAATCCTATGGCCTTGATTACGAAGAAACGTATGCTCCCACAGCCAAGGCTGACAGCATTCGCTCTCTTCTTGCCATTGCTGCGAGTGAGGACTGTGACATGATACAATTTGACATAAAAACGGCGTTTCTTCATGGTGACCTTGATGAGGATATCTACATGGATTTACCTGAAGGCATTGATCTCCCTAGTAGTCATGGCAAGGTCTGCCATCTGCAGAAAAGTTTATATGGTCTAAAACAGGCTAATCGTCAGTGGAATACCAAGTTTACGATGTTCCTCAAAAGATATGATCTGGTGCAGTCTTCAGCTGATCCGTGTGTGTTCTACTCAACCACTAAGCCTCTCCTGGCTACAACAATTTTTGTTGATGATGGCTTAGGTATCTACACTGATTCTTCTCGGCTTCAACACATGATCGTGTATCTGAAGGAGCACTTTGCGATCACAGCTGGAGTTGCAGATATATACATTGGCCTACATATTACGCGTGACAGATTTTCTCATGCCATCTATGTGGATCAGACTCGCTTTATTGAAACCTTACTTGCCAAGCATGGCTATTCGGATGTCAATCCAGTCTCTACGCCTGCTGATCCAAATGTGCGGCTTCAACGACCACTCCCACATGATGATCCTGTAACTACGACCTTTCCCTATGAGAGTTGTGTTGGCAGTCTTCTTTACCTCCAGACGTGGTCTCGCCCAGACATTTCGTTGGCTGTTTCGATTGTGTCACAGTACACAAGCAGTTACACGGAAATACATTGCACTGCCGTTGTTCGCATCCTCAAGTATCTTCGAGGGACAACTGACTATGCCTTGTGCTACTGCAGACCAAAGATACCTCATCAACCCGTTGTGTATGTTGATGCCGATTACGCCGGTGATGTGGATGACCGCCAAAGTCGCAGTGGTGTTGTCATTCTTTTGAATGGTGCTCCGGTCATTTGGTTGAGCAGGAAACAACGTTGTGTTGCAACATCCACCACAGAGGCAGAATACATTGCACCTTCGACAGGCAGCAAGGAAGTGAAGTGGCTTCGTCATTTACTTCATGATCTTGGTATGCTATCTCCGGGACCCTCACCGATGTTTTGTGACAACCAGGCTGCAGTTCGCCTTGTTCGAAACCCTGAATACCACAAACGTACGAAACACATTGATATCTGTTATCATTGTATTCGTGAACATCAAGAGAGAGGGATCATTGATGTCTCATACATTCCGACTGCTCAGCAAATAGCTGACCTTTTCACCAAACCTTTACCGACTGACAAGTTTGTTACCTTTCTCAACTCTCTTCATGTTGTTCCACTCACTGTTCCGCAAGTGGGAGAGTAAGCATTTTATGTGGTACGAGTGATACAATCTAAGCTATGAGTGGGAGTATTGGTAGATACAGCATAGCTATACATTGACAGCTCTTTCACTCGTAGATAAAGCATATTGTTGAGCACACGTAGATATTGGCACGAATTAGTATAGATGTTGATCTAGCTTTAGTGTAGATATAGCATCTGAAGATTTAGCGTAGGTGTACATTTGTATCCATCTGAGGATGTAGGGTACGTGTACAGCACTTATGTCGTCTCTCTCATGAGAGCGGTACTTAGGTGCTGTCGTGCACTTGCTGTGGCACTTTGTCTTTGTGTACATGGTTAGTGAATTAAAAAGAGACGTGTCCAGAGCATCAATGGCCTGGCGTCTGTAATTCGTTGTATATCATGAGTAATGCAAGTGTGTGTGCGAAGGGAGTCTGGTACTTTTACTCAGGTCAATAGTTTCATCTCTAAAATATCACAATATACATATTTATCCATCTTCTCTTCAATAAAATGAAGCTTGCCAACTCCTTCCAATCGCAAGAGGAATGAGATAGCTAAGACTAATGGCTTCTCATTCTTATTCTGGTGACTTCTAAGTCAACTCTGTTCACTTTGTTCTTGTCTGCAGTGGTGGTGTTTAATTTGAGCAAGGAAGGGAACATCTCAAAGGCATTGAGTGGTGAGAAGATTGGGACATTGATTGACGGCTCTGGCGCAGGGAACCAAATGATTTAGACCAGCTTCGTTTTTTGCAAAGGATATATCGCCAGAGAGGTGCCTAGAGATATCGCCTTGATTGCATTACAGAAATACGTGCAAATTCCATTTGTGTACCCTTGAGCTGCTGATTTCTGGGTACCCATATCATTCTTAATGTAAACTAGTGTCTTCTCCAAAGTTTTGTGTCAAAGCCTGTTTCGCCGCTGTCATTACTCTAAGCTGGCAAAGCAAACTCAATTAAACCTGAGCGCTGAAATTGAGCATGCCGAAGACTGTAGGAACATTCATACGTTTTCTTTCAGAATAATAAGATCGTTAAGAACCGTTGTTCTCTGTTCTCCCAAACTTTTTTCTAATACTATGTTCAATATTTGAAAATGTTAAATTCTTCTTATTGATTGAGTAGCCTTAACTTGACAATCATTATATGATGGATGAATGTTGAACCCAAATGCAATGTGCATGGATGATCTCTACTCTTAAATGTGATTTTTCTGAGGTATTCTTTGAAACTGTGAGGACATGTTAGCTTTACTCTGTGGAAGATGAATTTTTACATAAAAATTAGTTAGTAACAATCCATACCATTAAATGTCGTTTAAACTTGAAGTCTCGGATAGAATGTTCCAGGGCGTTCTTAAATACCAATTGTTCAGGAGGTGCATCTAAGAAACCTACACAAGTGTGAAAAAATATCAAATTCAGATCAATACCACTTTAGAACTAGAAGTAGCCATACCACGCTACACTAAAAATTGTATTTAGTGTCATATGTGATAACTTTACAAATGATGTCATTCAAATCATAATATTGGGCCACTACCTTAAACACTAAACCTTAACCCTGAATCAAGATCACTACCCCAAAACCCGAAACACAAAAACTTTCTACAGTGCCAGATATTGACATCTTCGATGAGAAACACCATACGTTAAAGGTTACAATTGGCTCTACTTATGTGAAGTCTCACGTGCTCTGTAGCTCCATCTACACAACAGGGCATGTTGTTAATATATACCAACATGTAACTTGTTTCAATTTAACGCATCGAGACTCTGGAGTGCCCCTTCTCGCCGTCTGTCATCCAGGTTCACCACCTTGCTTTCCATTTTACCTTGCATGGGTCACAGGATGAATGCAGACAGTTCCTAGGCGCAAGTTTGACAGAAGCTTTCCTGTATCTGTTCGTTTAGGATTTACATGGCTATATATTATCAGTGATCCCTCTGGACCACCTTCAGATCCGATTCTCTCAAATAGTTGGAAATCTGTCTCTGTTTTTCTGTGCTAAATGAGGCGCTTGCTATGTTCATGTCATGGATTCGGGGTGAGGACAATCCTCTCCTAATCAATCTTATACTTGGGATGGATTTCCATTTGTTTGAATAAGTCACTGACCCCTTTGGACCCCTCTTGACCAGTTTCGGACCCGAAGGTGGTTCAGAGGGGTCATAGTTTATTTTCAAAAGTGGAAAACAACCTCATAGTGTTTTACATTATTTGTTGGTTTTGGGTGTGGGATGGGTGTAGGAAGGGCTAGGTCTATGGATGCATGGGTAATAAAGTGCGACCGTGGGTGGGTTGGGGTCTAGCAATGGACAGTGGTGGATTTGGTTTGGAGGTTTGAAGGTGGGGTGGTGTCTTGGATTGGAGACGAGGTTGGGACCAGGGAAATATAGAGCAGTCTGGCTGGGGTATTAGCGACTTGGGGCATGTATCGTGGGGAGAACTAGGCCATGGTGAAGAGAGGTAGTGGGTTAAGGAGTTGGTGTTACGAAGTGTTAGCATGAAAATATATGATTTCTAATCGTTTCCATTTCCATGAAGATGGCGGATGATCAACAAGGCCCTCCCTCCCCAAGTGACTAGCTAGCCTCGAAATCAAGGACCAGCTCTGCCCAATCGAGACCGTTGATCTCCTGTAGTCATTGTGGGCAATTGATTTGGGTGTCGAGGTCTTGACACTTGGCCGGTAGGTCGAGTAGCCACCTACGCCCGCCTGGCGCTCAGGGTTGATGAACCAATTGTCTAGTGGTCTCCTGAGTCCTACTCTGATATGGGTTCACTCATTTCCTTTGGATGTCTTGCATACACCTCGGTGTCCGAATTCAAGGACGAGGATGATCTCAATTAAGATCAACGGCGATGATTGGCCACAACCAGGGTTGTCTATCGTGACATTGTGACAGTGACGTGCCGTCATGACGTGACGCGTCGTGACGGACCCTCCCGTCACGACATAATAGAGTCAACGTAGGGTCAAAGGCCAACTTTACCCCTATGCATGGTAGATTAGTTACCTCGGCGTTGACGTGGCCATCCTATGTGGCAATGAAATCCAATGTGGCCACCTACATGGCAATGATATCATTAGAAAATACCATCATTTTACCCTGGAGAATTAACTCTAAACTCCCCTCAACCCCATTCCGCGCCTGTCCGCGCCCATCCGCGCCTATCCGCGCCTATCCGCGCCTATCCGCGCCCCATCCGCGCCCGTCCGCGCCCGTCCGCGCCCCCTGTTCGTGCTCCGGTCCGACGGGGCGCGGACTGTCCGCTCCCAGTCCGATCCCCGTCCGCTCCCAATCCGCGGATACGTAGCGGACTGGATGTGGACCCGCGGACTGGCTGCGGACTGGCTGCGGACGCTGCCGCGGACTGATCGCGGACTGGCCGCGGACACTGCCGCGGATACGTAGCGGACTGGATGTGGACCCACGGACTGGCTGTGGATACACAGCGGACTGGATGGGAACCCGCGGACTGGCTGCAGATACGGAGCGGACTGGATGGGGACCCGCGGACTGGCTGCGGACGCTGCTGCGGACTGATCGCGGACTGGCCGCGGACACTGCCGCGGATACGTAGCGGACTGGTTGTGGACTGGCTGCGGATACGCAGCGCACTAGATGGGGACCCCCGGATTGAGTGCAGACCCGCGGACTGGCTGCGGACGCTGCTGCGGACTGGTCGCGGACTGGCCGCGGACACTACCGCGGATACGTAGCGGACTGGTTGTGGACCCGCGGACTGGCTGCGGATACGCAGCGTACTGGATGGGGACCCGCGGATTGAGTGCAGACCCGCGGACTGGCTGTGGACGCTGCTGCTGCGGACTGGTCGCGGACTGGCCGCGGACACTACTGCGGACTAGTCGCGGACTGGCCGCGGGCACTGCCGCGGACTGGCTGCGGACACTTCTGCGGACTGATCGCGGTCACTGCCGCGGACTGGCCACGGACTCGCACCGGCCTAGGTGTGGGGGCGCCATTGTAACGCGGATTGGGAATGGGGGAGCGCGGATATGGTAGTTAGGATATTTTTTAATTACGTTATTCCATTTTTATTTCTGAAGATACAAAGGGCGGGATTGGGAGACCAAATCAAAACAATTTGTACCAAGTTGTTCTTCATTCAAAATTACAGGGAAGTCCAAAAAGGCATTCTCTTCTCACAAATAACCGAATACAAATTAGACAACACTTCACAACATAGAGAAGATGCTACATACCCTACAGTATCTAAGGACTATGAAATCACAATATACTATATACTACTCATTGCGGAAGAAATCCCATGGTGTAGCTAGGTTGTAGGGCGGTCCTTTCAACAAGTCTACTACATGCGTGACGGTTGATCTCTCTAGTGGATCGGGTTTCAACAACTCGTCCATGGCTTGCTCAAATCACTTGGACAATGAACTCGGATCTTTGTTCTTTTGGAACAAGCTTGAAGAGCAATCGCGGTTGTAGATCCTCCTTGCCAAGTACCCCACTGCATACGCCTCAGATCTATGGTTGTGCTTATGCTTTATTCCCATCCTCCTCGGTGACGTTGGTGTTCCGGGCTTCCCGTACACATGGAATAGCTCGGGGGCAGCATGACGATACTTAACTCGGTAAGCACCTAGCTCTGTACTAGAGGGTCGGCCGTAGTTTGACATCTTGTCTTCGCCGTCCCATGATGCCATTCCCCAATCACACACCCCGATGTATACCACATCTTTTTTCTCTTGCGGAAAATGAAGCATAACATTGTTGGGGCTCAAGTCGTTGTGCAATATGCGCTGGGAATGTATCACATCCATGATGCACAGTAGTGCCCATGCTAAATAAGCCCGATTTTTACGATACACGCATAGTTCCATACGAGCCTCAAGGTCGATTCCAGTTGTTTTAAGAATATCATCTTCGTGTTCCTCGTCATATTTTGAATCGATCCTCCAAATGGATGCTAGTGAGCCACCGTTCCACCATAGAGTATACGACTCGTATGTTCTTCTATCCAGGTACTGGATTTTGATAACCCCTGCGTGGTCCACTGGACACGCTAGCGCCTCAATTGAACGTTTCTCTCGGTTTTTTTTCACGACTACCCTCCTTCATTGTTTTCCCCGCAAACTCCATGTGTGCTGGAATGCAACTTACACCGTCAATACTCACACGACGGACAACTCCAAAGCCTCCTTCATAATTTCTAGTATCCAACGCCTTTACCTCCGCATGCATTGGAAGCCACACTACACCTTCACGACCTCTACTCGCAACCCGCGCAACCAAATCTTGATCAATCCAAGGAATAGCGAGGTTAGTTCTCCCTTTCGGCTTGATTGCTTCTACCCCCTCTTTGAGTCTCTCAAACAATAACTTCACTTCCATTGCTTGTTCGCTTACATCTTCCTTGTAATAGACATCCCAAATAGTCTTCACTGGGTTGTGAATAGCTTGTTTGGCAAACAAGCTGGGCGATGTGTCCATTGAATGTCTCAATTTATCTTCGCGAAATTTTTCTTCATTGGCAATATTTTGGATAACGAGTACCAATCTTGCCTCCATAGCTTCTAGTCCTGTAGCGCCGTTACACAAGTACCGTTTCTCCAACTTGGATAGACCCTTCTCTATCATCCAAAATAATATATCTTCTACGACCCTGAACTTAAATTCCTTGCTCATTGCATCCAAATGGCTTGTCCTTGCTCTTTTCTTGTAGGGCTCTGAGTCCTCTGAAAAAGTTGGCCGTTTGCCCCGCCCTCGTCCCGCTCTAATTAAAGATCCGCTTGGAACCAAGGAATTTGTTGCTGATGGTACCTCATCATGTTGAACAACCCTTAGTGATGGCTCTCCTACTGCGGGCTCACCACTTGATCCGCCTGAACTGCGAGCTCCCGGGTGTCGAAATCCGCTCAAACTTTGTGATCCTCGTGACCGCCCTCCTTCAGTGGCCCCTCGCGTTGATCCTCGTGGAACCCCTCGAGATCCTACTGTGCCTCGTGAATGTGATTGCGACCCACGAGAATTATTTCGTCCAAGTGCATGAAATTCTTGGTGCAGTTCTTCCATGCCGTGCCTGCGACCCCCGTCACTTCGCCCACTTCCACTACCTTGTCCTCTCGCCAGCATACCACCGCTCACACGATCGGCTGCAACAGTGGTTGATTGAATTTCCACCTGATGAGCCTCGTGGAGTTGCATGTCTGCATCTTGATAATGCACCCTGCTATCGGCCATTCCTGTAAAGTAGTTAACCGGTCACTTAAACCGGTCACTTAATGTGCAGTGCGAAAGTGAGTGAGTCTGGAAAAAAATGACAAGGGTTCCCCCGCATTCGTCTTTCCCAACTCCTATACCCTCGAAACCCGTGCAATGGTGCTCGCGCAACAAGGTCTCGGGTTCCTATTGGGCAAGGAAATGGAGGGAAAAAAGTGAGGACGTCAATGGCCTATCCGCCTTTATATAGGCTGCAAGGGGTCGGGAACATTGCGGATAGGGTTGGGAACCTGGAGAACCACGCGGTCGGGGAGCGGACGGGCCGCGGACTGGGAGCAGACGGGGCGCGGACTGGACGCGGACAGGGCGCGGACTGGACGCAGACGGGGCACGGATTAGGTTGGAAGAGCCCGCGGACTGCCAGCGGACGGGGCGCGGATTGGGTTGGAAGAGCCCGCGGACTGGCAACCGATTGCCCGCGGACTGGCAGCGGATTGCCCGCGGACTGGCCCCCAAAGACCGCGGACTGCCCGCGGCCTGTCCGCTGAATGGGCGTCGTTTTTCTCCTTTGAATTGCTATTTGCAACTGCCGTTGCTATAGGGGTGGGGTTTGGGGGAGACAACAAGGTCGCGGTGTAACTACAAGTTTTGGCAATGTGAGAACGGTAATGTCCAAATTTGAACCTCGATATAAATGCATTCAAAATGGGTAAAAAATATCCCGTTGTGTACAACTCACTGTGAATTCCATGTTCGTAATGTCAAAGATAACAACATGAGAGCTTTGGTTACACTAATTCAATCGGGAAATTAGACTTGGTCATAGTTTACTGAATCTTTAATCCTTCACTTCCACAAATTAATGTGGTGCTCTAAGCTTTTGCAGCATCTCTTGCACGAACATTACTCCGCGTTCGATATCCATGACGTCCATGGCCTTGCGGATATCGAGGTATCTCCCCACCATTAAGCCATTCCTTCACCTCCGGGGCG
>OZ020523.1:2341120-2402107 GCA_963971425.1 Bryoerythrophyllum caledonicum
GGACTGCCACAGACTGCCGCGGACAGCGCGCGGACTACAAGCGATAGTGGTTCGGACTGAGCGCGGACTAGCAGTGGACTGAGCGCGGAAGGGCCGCGGACTGCCCGCGGACTGCCCGCGGACTGATCGCGGACTGCCCGTGGACTGCCCGCGGACAGCCTTCGATGACGGAGTGAGGCGCGGATTGGCGCGGACACTCCTTCGACCCAAGCTGAAAATTACTGCGACATGAATTTACCGCAGTTGATGACATGTCTGTACATGTGGCATGCAGATTCCTTTCTGAATCCAACGTGTCTCTCCAGAGGTAAATGTGAAAATTGTGTTTTCTGCCATCAAAATGGCCCCGTCACAGTAAAGTCACGATCCGTCACAATGTCATGCCGTCATTGTGTCCTGACATCGTGACATTGTGACGGAAATTGTCCCCGTCACGACACAATAGACAACCCTGGCATTATTTAGTAAAATAACGACTCCACTCTTGGATTTCCTATCGTCCAAATCACCAGCGTAGTCGGCATCAGCATATGTTGTAAGCTGATTGCGTGGTAGAGAAGGACACAAATATCTAAGACCCAGGGAAATTGTTCCACGAAGATACTTCAGAATTCGAGAAACAGCAGTGCAGTGAATCTGTCGATAGTTCGATGCAAACTGAGCAACTTTTGACACAGCAAAAGTAATATCGGGATGGGTGGTATTCGCCAGATAAAGGCAGCTACCCACAATTTCCTGATAAAGAAAATCTGGTTTGAGATCAGCATCAGTAGAAACAACGGCAGAAAGTTGAACGTTGGAATCCGCAGGCGTTGATACTGGTCGCGCGTTGATATAACCAAACTTGAGCAAGATGGCGAGGGTAAAACGTGCCTGGTCTAGAGATATCTCAAAAGAGAATCGATTTCGTAAGATGCGAAAGCCGATATAAACCTCAGCAGGACCATCGGTGATATCAAAATATTCTTTGAGATAATCAATAAGTTCCAAAAAGTTCCAAAAGACGAGCGTGACTCCGCCCAACAGCAAGTCCATCATCGACGAAGATCGTGGTGATGAGACGAGGAGAAGTGGTTGATGCGTAGACGCAAGGATCTTCAGACGTTGGCTCCAAATCAAAATGCCTCAAAAAACGGTCAAATTTTGTATTCCATGCACGTGAGGCCTGTTTGAGACCATACAAACTCTTACGAAGCCGATAAACCTGCTTGCTTGAGACTTCATATCCAGGGACCTGAATCATATAGATTTCCTCTGTCAGATCGCCGTGAAGAAAGGCTGTCTTTATATCGAATTGTCTCATTTCGAAATCCTCAGCAGCTGCAATCGACAAAATGGAACGGATGCTGTCTGCCTTCGCAACAGGAGCGTAAGTCTCCCCATAATCAAGTCCAGGTACCTGCGAGAATCCTCGAGCAACCAACCTGGCCTTGTAACGAGAGATTGAACCGTCAGCACCATACTTCAGCTTGAATAACCACTTACAGGTGATCGGTTGTCGACCAGGTGGCAACTCTTGAAGGTCCCAAGTATGGTTCTGAATAAGAGAATTGAACTCCTCGTCCATTGCAATGGACCATTGTTTGGCTTGAGGAGAAGATAACGCAGCCTTGAGAGTAGCCGGCTCAGAGACCTCAAGTATGTCAGTAACAAGATTTGCTGATGAAGCAATCGGTGGCAAACTACTCATCAACTCCAAGATAGACCGAGTTCTCAAAACAGGATTTAAGTTGTCGGAAGAGTCATCAGCCACAGGGGAAGGAATGCTCCCACTGGTCGATGAACTATGAACAGAGTTGACATGCTGATTTTGAGCATGAATCAAACGTTGAACACTCCCACTGTCATGATGAGCAAGAGGACTATTCCCACTGCGAGTGATATTCGGAGAACCAGAAGGATAAAGGCTCCCACTGCCATTGCCAGGATGAAAACTAGAGCTCCCACTTGAGTGAAGTAAACTCCCACTTGGAGAAGAAGAAAATACTGCATCAAACGGTGGAGTATGAACCTGAGAATGTTCCGGTAAAATACCAAGGTCATCATGAAGACTCCCACTCACATTCGGATCCGTAGTCGATGGTGAAGACGAAATGGCAACCGAAGAAATCAGGCCACTGTCACCAGGGAAAAGGTTTCCAGAATACACGTCAGGAGGCTGATCAGAAGTCGTGACTAAAGATTGTAGAGAGTCTTCGTCAAAGACAACATCACGGGATATGATCACTAACCGCTTCACAGGATCCCAAAGCCTATACCCTTTCGTTGTGTCACAGTAGCCAAGGAAAAGACATTCACGAGTCTTACTATCAAGTTTCTTTCGAAGCTGCTTGGGCACATGAACATAAGCGATGCTTCCAAAAATCCGAAGGTGATGAACAGATGGTATCTGACCATAGAAGCGTTCAAAAGGAGTCACACTTCGAATGGTTTTTGATACAATGCGGTTCAAGGTGTAGACAGCTGTAGCTACCGCTTCAGCCGAAAATCTTCGATCCATCTTCCTTGCATAAAGCATGCAACGAGCCGCTTCGACAACCGTTCGATTAGCACGCTCAGCAACTGAGTTCTGCTCAGGCGTGTAGGGGCTGGTAAAATCATGTCGAATGCCTTCTTGAGAACAGAATTCACGAAAACGGTGATTCTTGTACTCAGTTCCATTATCGCTACGCAGTTTGGCAATGCGAACGCCTGTTTGAGTAAATAGCTGTCGGTACAGGTGTTGGAAATGCTCCAGAACCTCATTCTTATGAGCCATAAAGTATACAAATCTAAAATGGCTGTAATCATCCTGGAAGATGACAAAAAATCTGTGACCACCTTGGGAAGTGAGTTCAAGTGGTCCTGAAACATCACTATGGAAAAAGGAACCAGGTGAGTGAGAACGCTTGACCTCACGATCTATAGCAGAATTTTTTGGAAAAGGCAGTCGATGTTGTTTGCCATGTAGACAGCCAGAACAAACTGCTGGAGCATCAGGAGCATCTTCAGAAAAGACGTTCAAACCAGACACCGAATGGTGACGAGCCATGTACTTGACTGCAACCAAGCTAGCATGGCAAAAACGTTCATGCCACCTGCGAAGAGTCCTTGCTGTACGACTAAGTGTCGAAGAACTGGCTAAGGATTTAGAAGAAACCATATGAGCCGATGAAGAAACCTCATCTGAAAGAAAATCCATCTTCAATAATCCATGATCCATGTGAGCTGTGAAGATTAGTCTACCACTTCCATGATTTGAAACCATCTTACAGTAGTCATGGAGGAAAACTACAGCTAGTCCAGAGACCATCAATTGAGGTATAGAGATGAGGTTTCCCTTCAAGTCGGGAACGAACAGAACATTTGTGAGCAATTCAGGTGTAATAGAATCGTGCACCGAAGAGTAAACCAGGATATCACCAGTACCATGAACTTGAAGCTTGTGGTTGTCAGCCACAGAAATGTTCCAGGTATTATCTCCAATGGTTTTCAAGTTTGTAAACCATTCACGTCTGGTACACATATGTTCTGTGGCAGCACTATCTGCAAACCAGCCAGAATCTCCTCCAAGTGAATCTTGATCATTAGGATGAGCAGACAAGGTGCAGTATGCTTCACTAGCAAGGTCAGAAGAAGAACCAGAGTCGGAGGGATCACTAAAAGGTTCACTCTGAGAGATATGCGCCTGGCTTCGAGGTTTGAGAAACTTCTTTGATTTCTGCACCAGGTGTCGACGCGAAGCTCGACGAGAAACAACAGGAGGAGAGGCATCACTGTCGATGTCGCTTACAGTTTCATACGGACAGTCTCCTCGCCAATGTCCGCGCTCTCCACAGTTGAAACAGACTGACTGAGATTTCACCTTAAGAACATGAGCAACATGCTTCTTCCGTGATATATCTCGTGAATCCTTGGAGTCTCGATGGGATATTGAACGGCTAGACTTAGGCTCTCTCTGAAGATCTTTTGTATCACGAGTAGAGGATCGACGAGGAGCTCTAGAGGATTGAGCCGAAGAGAAAAAAGCAGAATCTAATTGGGAATTAGTTTGACCATCTCTCTCACGAAGTGATATTTCTCTCTTGATAAGTCGAGACTGGAAGGAGCGCAAGGTTTGCTCATGAACAAGAACACTATCCCAAGCGAGGAGAAGAGGTTCGAAACTTGGAGGAAGGCTACATTTTATTTTACTCAATATTTGTTGTTCTAAAATATGCTCTCCATGATCGTTCAGCTGTCTAGCCAGGCTTTGAATCTGACTGATAAAAGGAATGATAGAAACTCGCTCTTCTAGCTTGCACTTATAGAATTTCTCTTGCAGAATGGTTACACTCTCATCAGAATATTCAAAGTGATACGCCGCTAATTGAGACCACATTTCGGCGGAAGTAGAGCAATGAATGACTTCATGCTTGTAGGGAGTACTCACCGAATTTAAAATAGCAAGCGCGGCAGTCTTGTCTTTTTGCTCCCAGGCAACGACGTCATCCGCCATATCCCGTGACTCCGTTCCCGTAACCACAGCAAAGACATTCTTCGACTTGAATAGAAATTGCATGTGCAAGCGCCATAGCTGATAATTTGAGCCATCATACTTTTCCATAGAAAATGTATCCCTAGCCTCACCACCTTCAGCCATGACTAAGTAAAATTACAATGTACCAGATGAAAAAACAGAATCGACACGATATCTATTCTCAGCTTCAAACCCTGGCCGAAATCAAGAACATCGCTCTCAACCGCAAAACACACCAAAACTCAGCAGACTTTGGCACAGCGGACTCAGCACGTTGTAGGCCCATAACCTATTGAACCGTGATTCTTTTACTTCACTGAACACTCGTAAACAATCACTCAACACCAGCTATGGCGTGATCTAAGCTTAAACTACATACAGCAGGAAATGTGAAACAACTACTCACTACGTTGAAAGGTGAGACTATATACATGCATGGGGTTTCATCCAATGGATGAAAGTCATCAAGCTAAACTGTCTGACTGCGTTACTGTCTGTAGAACTACTCCAGTCGTAAAGGAAAGCTTCCTAGTTATCAACATTAGCTAACTAGTATGAGATGGAGTTCAATAGAATTCAAGCTCACTGTCGAGGCATTACTGCAGATACAGAAGAGGGTGTACAGCATGGAGAGCGCTTTTTCGATTGGAGACCATAGTAATTACTTGTTTGTTCCTGGAAACGATGATTCGTTTCGAGTGACCGTGTCGCTAAATGATTGACTAGACTCTAGAGTGATTAGTGACTAGAAGTTTTGCGGTGATTAGGAGTCCTATGAGACGACCGTTTGTAACTATCCCACGCCTTACATTCAGTTTCAAACTTTGCACTGCTTCGGATTATGTGCATAAAGAAAGTCTTTCCTGATGTGTGTTCTCAAGGGGGTGCCTGGTTTTATATATGTGCTTGAAACGAAAAGCTGCTCCGAATGACTTGGAGAGCTTCTGATAGTCTGCTAAGTGTGAGCAAGTCTCTCATTCCAGAGACCTTATCAAGAGTGGAATCTGCAGCAATATCCAATAATGACACGGTCAAGTGCAGGTCCCATAAGTCGGCCATTATTCAAAGCTCCAAAACATGTTTGCTGGACACCAAATTGTATGCAATCCTAAGCTGAAACTGCTTTAGAATTCTTGCACATGTCGGCCGGGGCAACTTGTTATTTTGATTACATCAAAATGGCTTCTACAATACAAGCTGCCACTCCTACTGTGGAAGTGCTACTGTTTCGTTTTTGCTGACAGCTCACTACTGTAGGTTTCTGAGATGCACCTTCTCAACAATTGGAGTTTGAGAACCCCATATTACATTCTATCCAAAACTTAAAACTTGACGGACAATCGGAATAGATTTTTACTAACTATGATCATGTAAAACTAGATCTTCCAAACAAGTCTAAGGCTCACATGTTTTCACAGATTCGACAAATACCTCGGAAAGTCACATTTATGAGAAGAGATCATCCATGCACTTTACATTTGGGTTCAAAATTCATCCATGGACCATCGCTTGATTATTATCAAGTTAAGGTTCTCCATTGAACAAGAAGAATTTAATACTTTGAAATCTTGAACATGTAGACTGTAGTCACATAGTACTGTTCAAAGAAAAGTTTGAGATTACGGATCAAATTTTCGGTCTAAAAAAATCCTTAATGTTCTTCGAGTTTTAGGCATGCTCAAATCCGACGATCAGTTGTGCTTACTTTTTCTTTGCCACGCTTAGAGTAATGACAAAGGCGAAACAGGCTTGACACAACACTTGGAGATGACACTAGTTTACATTAACAATGATGAGGATACCAGAGTTAACCAGCAGCTCAAGGGTACAGATATGGAATATGCCGGGCGAATTCCTGTAATCCAATTACTGAACTATCTGGAGACAACAGTCTGGCGACATATCCTTCCCAAACAACGAAGCTGGTCTGAATCATTTGGTTCCCCGCGCGAGTGTTATCAATCAATGTCCCAAACTTCTCACCACTCGATGCCTTCGAGATGTCCCCTTCCTCGCTCAAACCACTGCAAACAAGACCAAAGACAACAAGAATGAGATAGAAGTCAACCGAAGTTAGAATAAGACACCGCTCTTTTTATCTATGCTGTTTACTATTAAATATGGAAGTGCGTGGTGGTCTCTCGCATAGAAGCCTTAGTAGTTTGGTGGTCTCTATGCTCAAGCTAGATTTGTGTTCAAACACCTCTGAACGAATAAGGAGAGGTCCTGGTGTATCACTGGTCTAACTCAACCTTATACCTCTTATGCACTGATTACGGCTATTCAGGACTTAAACTGTTTGAACTGTCGAACTTGCTTCCGATTACGAATAGATTTAGCGTTCGAGTATTACATGATGAAAACACAAGTTCAAACTAAAAGGTGACGCAATGTGAGTGGCAAGATCTCAACTCCAGAGGTGTCACGGTTTTTAGGATTAGTTTCCAATTTAGACAGAGTAAGTGTGAAGTCGTACCAGGAATGCAATTCTCTTGGCAGAGTGTGATCGCCGTGATGTCCATGACAGACAGGCCTTTGATTGCCACCTCCCGGTAAGAGACGTGCTCTAGCAACGTGGCATCTTTGTTCTTCTTCGGGTCGGTATCACAGATACCAACCACATTGGTTGCTTTCAGCACAACCTCCGCACCAACTGAAACCTCACAACACCGACATTTCATTAAAAATTCAAATTATCTGCAAACTGAGGCTACGAAACCATGAGTTTTGGCGTCTTTGCTTATTTCAATCAGCGCGAAACATCTCTACTCAGATTAAAGAGGAAGAACTAAAGGCCGGCTATATACAGTTTGACAAGGACCCCTCCTTTATTCTCAAATGCGGCTAAAACTACTTCTAACTTGTGTTTCAAGACCACTAAGCGCTTCAAAACTTTACAAGGATCCTTCTTAAGACACCATTGAGCCACTTTCGGTGACTTTACAAAGCTCAAATGGCATTACCCTATCTGATCAGCTGAAGCACGATCAAACCCACTTGCCCCAACCCAGTGTGCTCCTCGGAAGAAATTACCGCCACCTACGACAATAGCAACCTGCAACCAAGAAGCAGTGCGTGTTTAAAAAGAGTTGCCATATGCATGACTACCAACCTAGACCTCTACACCCAAATCAAATGCCCCACAATCGTTGCAGGAGATCAGCAGTTTTGATTGGGCAGAGCTAGTCCCCGATTTCAAGGCTAGCTAGTCACTTGGAGAGGGAGGGCCTTGTTGATCATCCGCCATCTACATGAAAATGGAAACGATTAGAAATCATATATTTTCATGCTAACACTTCATAACACCAACTCCTTAACCCACTACCTCTCTTCACCATGGCCTAGTTCTGCCCCACATTACATGCCCCATGTCGCTTATACCCCAGCCAAACCACTGAGTCTATATTTCCCTGGTCCCAACCCATCCCCAAACCAAGACACCACCCCACCTTCAAACCTCCAAACCGAGTCCACCACTGCCCATTGCTAGATCCCAACCCACCCACGTCGCACTTTATTACCCATGCATCCTCACACCTAGCCCTTCCTACACCCATCCCACACCCAAAACCAGCAAATAATGTAAAACACTATGAGGTTGTTTTCCACTTTTGAAAATAAACTATGACACCTCTGAACCACCTTCGGATCCGAAACTGGTCAAGAGGGGTCCAGAGGGGTCACTGACTTATTCAAATAAATGGAAATCCATCCCAAGTATTAGTTTCATTAGCAGAGGATTGTCCTCACCCCCAATCCATGACATGAACATAGCAAGCCCCTCATTAAGTACATAAAACCTGGCCTGAACTCAATGTACAGTTGTGAAAGTTGATGTGGACGTGATGGATCAGGTTCAATGGTGCAGATCGATCCGCGAATGTGGAGTGTCCTGTGGAGGTGAGGCTGAGATGTACCCATGGATTCGTCGCTGGAAAGAATCGGCCTGCTGATCAGAAATATGATGATGTTGAACTTGTCTGAATCGTTTCTTCCGCTGGAATGGGTACTAGGGAGATTAATAGCAATCATGATGAAAGAGAATCCGATCGATTCAAGCACCTTCATCGTGCGAGTATTCACACCATTACACACCATGACTCAGGTCTGAAATGTGCACGGCGCCATGCAGACGTGGACATATGAGTCCGTGAAGAGGATGGATTTGAGGTCTGAACTCAAGAATGCCAAAGTTCTGCATTCCTTGCAGTTTTAATATTTTTGGCAGTTCGACGCTTTGGTGCACAACTTTCTCGATGCGTTAAATTGAAACAAACATGTTGGTATATATTAACAACATGCCCTGTTGTGTAGATGGAGCTACAGAGCACGTGAGACTTCACATGAGTAGAGCCAATTGTAACCTTTTACGTACGGTGTTTCTCATCGAAGATGTCAATATCTGGCACTGTAGAAAGTTTTTGGGTTTCAGGTTTTGGGGTAGTAATCTTGATTCAGGGTTAGGGTTTAGTGTTTAAGGTAGTGGCCCTAACTTGGGTGGGTGTTGCGAATCAGTGCGACAAAGGCCACACTGCACGCTCAGTTTGTTGCGGGAAGTTGAACACGAGGAGGGGGTGCCCTTCCTGCTTGCTTCCCATCGGGCGAATCCGGTGCCTGGCCACCGAGAAGGTGACCGAGTCGCTGTGCGTGGAGTGCAAGCACAACGGCTGCAACTGCGCTCAGGTGCCGCGACCGAGCATGAATGGAGCCTGTGCGCATATCGGCCCATCAAGTGCCCAACGCCCGGCTGCATACACGAAGGCCCCATGTGCGCCATCTGCGAACACTTATTGGTGGTGCACGACACGCCAAATTGCGGTGTGACCAATGTTGTCAGTAGTAGAAAATTAGGATTTGAATGACATGATTTGTAAAGTTACCACATATGACACTAAATACAATTTTTAGTGTAGCATGGTATGGCTACTTCTAGTTCTAAATTGGTATTGTTCTGAATTTCATCCATACGAATGATATTTTTTCACACTTGTGTAGGTTTCTTAGATGCACCTCCTGAACAATTGGATCTTAAGGACGCCCTGGAACATTCTATCCAAGACTTCAAGTTTAAAGGACATTTAATGGTATGGATTGTTACTAACTATTATTACGTAAAAATACATCTTCCACAGAGTAACGCTAACATGTTCTCACAGTTTCAAAGAATACCTCAGAAAAATCACATTTAAGAGTAAAGATCATCCATGCACATTGCATTTATTCATCCATCATATAATGATTGTCAAGTTAAGGCTACTCAATCAATAAGAAGAATTTAACATTTTCAAAAATTGAACATGGTATTAAAAAAAAGTTTGGGATAACAGAGAACAACAGTTTTTACCGATCTACTTATTCTGAAGGAAACAATCTGAATGTTGCTAAAGTTTTAGGTGTGCTCAATTTCAAAGCTCAGGTTTAATTGAGTTTGCTTTGCCAGCTTAGAGCAATGACAGAGGCGAAACAGGCTTGACACAACACTTTGGAGAAGACACTAGTTTACATTAAGAATGATATGGGTACCCAGAAATCAGCAGCTCAAGGGTACACAAATGGAATTTGCACGTATTTCTGTAATCCAATCAAGGTGATGTCTCTAGGCACCTCTCTGGCGATATATCCTTTGCAAAAAACGAAGCTGGTCTAAATCATTTGGTTCCCTGCGCCAGAGCCATCAATCAATGTCCCAATCTTCTCACCACTCAATGCCTTCGTGATGTTCCCTTCCTTGCTCAAATTAAACACCACCACTGCAGACAAGAACAAAGTTGACTTAGAGGTCACCGGAATAAAAATGAGAAGCCATTATTCTTAGCTATCTCATTCCTCTTGCCACTGGATATGAATATATAGAGTTATTTAGGACTACTTTAACTGTTTGAAATTGAGAAGTTACAAATAACTTCAGCGTGTTGAATATCAACACAAATTCAAATTGATAGCATGGAAAGGTCACGCCGATTAAGTGGCTAGAAATCAATTCCAGAAGTGTCACGGTTTTGTGGATTAGTTTCCAATTAAGATAGAGTAAGTGTGAAGTCGTACCAGGAATGCAATTCTCTTGGCAGAGTGTGATCGCCGTGATGTCCATCACAGACAGGCCTTTGATGGCCACCTCCCGGTAAGAGACGTGCTCTAGCAACGTGGCATCTTTGTTCTTCTTCGGGTCGCTATCATAGACACCATCCACATTGGTTGCTTTCAGCACAACCTCCGCACCAACTGCATACTCACAACACCGACATTTCATTAGAAATTCAAATTATCTGCAAACTGAGGCAACGATACCCTGAGTTTTGGCGTCTTTCCTTATTTCAATCAGCACGAAACATCTCTACTCAGATTGAAGAGGAAAAACAAAAGGCCGGCTATGTACAGTTTGACAAGGACCTCTCCTTCATTCTCAAAGGCGGCTAAAACTACTTCTAACTTGAGTTTCAAGACCACCAAGCGCTTCAAAACTTTATAAGGATCCTTGTCAAGAGACCATTAAGCCACTTTCGGTGACTTTACAAAAACCACATTTGCTTCAACCCGCATGAGGTTACAGTACTCCTGTCACTGAAAATCTAAGAAAATAATTAACCCGAAGGAGGGATTTGCTTCCACTTACTTTCTGCAGCACGAAGGGCAGCTGCGGTATCTGTGGTGAAGAAGGGGTTGCCTGTGCCAGCACCAAAGATGACGACTCTGCCCTTTTCCAAATGGCGAATGGCCCGCCTGCGAATGTATGGCTCCGCGACCTCATGAATTCTGAAGGCAGTCTGGACACGCGTAGGTACGCCCACACTCTCCATCGACGCCTGGAGAAATATGGCGTTCATGACAGTGGCCATCATCCTTTACACCCAACCCAATGTCGCATAATCAGCCCAATATTCTCCTTCTGGAACAAGGAAATGACCCTCACCCAAACTAACCACTAGTGTGTCCCCCTGGCTCCACAGACCACAAGCTCTCAACTCTTATTGCTCGATGGTCGATTCATTTCTGATTGGATAGTCAAATAACAGCCATCCACTGAACAGACCAAGCTAAAGCAACAACATGATAGCGTTTTAGACACTATTTTGAAGTGTCAGAATCGAACGCAACATCTATTGCAAGTTTAAAGTCACAGACAGTATGTATATAGTGACAGACTACTTTTGCGCTCGATTCTTCGACTGAAAGCGTAAGGTTCATCAGACATCTTGTAAACATGTACTTTCTAAGCACAAGGTGAATTCATCATGATAATGGGATGGAAAAGCTCAAATGGCATTACCCTATCTGATCAGCTGAAGCACGATCGAGCCCACTTGCACCAACCCAGTGTGCTCCTCGGAAGAAATTACCGCCCCCTACGACAATAGCAACCTGCAACCAAGAAGCAGTGCGTGGTTTATTAGAGTTCCCATATGCAC
This sequence comes from Bryoerythrophyllum caledonicum, assembly GCA_963971425.1. Taxonomy (NCBI): domain Eukaryota; kingdom Viridiplantae; phylum Streptophyta; class Bryopsida; order Pottiales; family Pottiaceae; genus Bryoerythrophyllum; species Bryoerythrophyllum caledonicum. The sequence continues at coordinate 2,353,025 of OZ020523.1, forward strand.
GTAACAAAACAAATACCAACCTCGTCAAAAAATTTACGTTTCATGATCAAAATTTAGTCAAACTCCAGAAAAGAATACCTCCACGCCCAGCCGTGTTATTGCTGCTACTTCTCGGGCAATTGACATGGTGATCTGCGAACAGAATGTCAACCAGTGGAAGGTCGGAAGTAAAAAACTATCCAAATAGAAAAACGTTACACACTAAATACCTCAAAAGAAAATTGCATAGATTTATCCGGATTTGGAAAATGCCACAAGCGTAATAAAACATGGTACTGATTTAATTAGCTGTGAATTAAACACAGATATTGTCCAGTCACCTTGGGATCTATATTCTGAGAGCCGTCCCCTGAGAGGGCCTCCCCGCTAACCTTCAACAACACCCGGCGCCATCGGAATGGATGCGCTGAATTCGGTGTAGTTGCGGTTTTCAGTCCCGTGTCCCGAAACTCCTTCCCAGATGATCTGCAAACAATCCAGATACGGCCTGTGAATAATAATGCTCACAAACATCTCAAAATCTCAATTATTTCTACCAAAAACATCTAAACCTCAAGACATTCATGGTGGACATTGCAACATCGATTTCACAACACCTATTTGGACTCCTTCAACTTACTGACACGGTTATAAAAGGTCCCAATATGCCACATACAGACACACAACAATGAGAAACCTAAACATCGCTTAAACCCTACTTAAACCCTTATTAAACCTCTAAGCCCCTCTTAAACCCTTCTTAAACCCGCATACTTCACGCACAAAGCACACCGCAATGAAACACATGTCCGCAACAAGAATTCAACCCAGGCAAAGCTAGAAGATATGGTTCGTAATCTGTAGAGACCATCTCTGCTACAACATGTTACACCAAAGAACCTAAAGATTGCTTACACCCTTCTTAATCCCTGCTTGGACCTACATGCTGGATGCAAATCATGCATTCAGCCAGAAAGTATTTCTGCAACAGACAATCCATGCAGAGCTCGAAGATAATGTTTAGGAACCATCAGTCTGTAGAGACCATTCCTGCTACAACATGTTACACCAAAAGCCATTGCACCGTTGCATTACTCGGTGAAAAGCAAGCAATGATCCCAGAAACGTGAGTTGGCGGCTACAACGTAAAAGAACATGAGTTTTCCGCAGCCCTAACTCACCGCGGGTCGTTGAACATGTCCAAGTCGGGGAGCGACCCTAGGGCATTTGCTCGGCCGAGCTTCTGCCGAATCTGGCTCTCCAGCCCGAACAGAGTGGCGCGTCGGGCGCTCCTCTCGTTCTCCTCGTCCCCAGGCGACGACCCCAGCGCCTGCGGCGTCCGCAGCTCGCTCGTCGGCGAGTACACCCTGCATTGGCTTTTCGCTCGGGAGCCTCGGGACACGAACTCCGCCACGTGAAGCGACGAACCGAGCGAGCTCAACTCCGACGTCTTCAAGCTCACCGACGCGCAGTGACACGCCACCACCGCCATCTCTCTCCCTCAAAAACTCTCTCTCTACTCAAACATACACAAAAGAGCCGCCAAATCTCTTTACAAAACCTGTCAAGAAACCGCCGCCAGGAAGTGAAATGTTCACTGAATTCTCCCTGGAGAACTTCTTCCGGAAACGCGCCCGAATGATTCTCTCGAACTCTCGAACTCTCTCGTCTCAAACATACACAAAAGAACCTCAAATTTCTTCACAAAACACTCCAAAACCTACCAAAAAAACCGCCTCCTAAACTCAACCTGCCACAGAATTCTTCCTCGAGAACTTCTTTCGGAAAATGCTTCCGAAATCCTCCCCTAATGATTTGGTTCTGTCGAACTCGCTTTCGAGATCAGGAAAACCAACTTGCTGCCAAATTTTCGTCAAGCTGATTATCTTGAGAGAGACGATACCTTACACCGTTATTGTGCGTAAATGCGTCTAAATCTACAGTTACGTACATGTGCGGCTGTGGAGTCTATGATTACAGAGGATGTAATAGTTTCCGGCGTAGTGACGGTTTTCCGCTATATACCCGGATGGGAGAGTAAGGGCGTCGGAGGAGTATGGCGAGGGTATTGAACAGGGCGAATGATCTTGTTCAATTTGATCTTTGAATGGACGGTGAGGATTATGACAATCGCGGATCTGACGGTTCAGGGCGTAGAGACGTGGTTGATGGAGGTGCAAGAGTGTGGAAGTGGATAAGTCGGCGTAAATTGTCTTTTTCGTCGGGCTTCCTGTACTTTTTCGTTACTTTTGGGGAGGGCTTTGGAGTGTTTTGTGGGTTTTGCACTCACATCAAATCCTACTCGCTCCACGTGATGGTTTTAATTTTCTTTCTTTCTTGCATCATATTTACAACAGGATTGATTTTATGGATTAGATATATAAAACTTAACAACCTCAAAAAATAGAGTTAAGAACATGTAACTATCATACTACTAAAATCATAATCCGCGCAATGAACCACGCAGCGATCAATCGCGCAGTCAACCGTGCAGTGAACTATAGGAACGGTGCAGTCAACCACGCAGTTTATTGCGCAGCCAACCGCGTAGTGAATCATGTTACTTTTTTTTTAATATAGTTTGTAATATAAAAACTACGTTAAAATGGTTGGACTATTGTGTTGCAAAGCATTAGCTTGAGTCTTTGAGTGTGACAAATTTGCATTTGTGTGGCGCAATTTGTGCTCTTGATTACAAATTTGACGTTCAAAATATTTTTTGAGTTAAGCACTAAAAGATTGAATTGTAAATTATGAGTTGTAAACTTGGAGTGAAAAAGTTGTGAAGTTGGAGTTGCAAAATTGCATATTCGAGTTGTGGAGATTGAAATTACAAGTTTTGAGGTGAGATTGCAAGTTTTGAGATTGTAATTGCAAATTGAGTTTGTGGGTGTGTGAATTTGAGATTGTCATTGCAAATTGAGTTTGTGGGTGTGTGAAATTGAGATTGTAATTGCAAGTTGAGTTTGTGGGTGTGTGAAATTGAGATTGTCATTGCAAATTGAGTTTGTGGGTGTGTGAAATTGAGATTGTAATTGCAAGTTGAGTTTGTGGGTGTGTGAAATTGAGATTGTCATTGCAAATTGAGTTTGTGGGTGTGTGAAATTGAGATTGTAATTGCAAGTTGAGTTTGTGGGTGTGTGAAATTTGCATTTGTGTGTTGCAATTTGTGCTTATCCAAAATAAATTTGAAACTCTTGATTACAAATTTGACATTCATAACATTTTTGAAATTCCATGTTAAAATGCAAAAAATCTAAAACCTAATTTTTTTTCTTCTATTCTATTCTATTACATTATTAAAATTCATGCATAGGTTTCAAAGACATATTTATATTTTATGTAGATTGTTGTTACCTTTATTTTTTTTATTTTTTGTGATATAAAAACTATATTAAAATGGTTGAACTAATGCGTTGCAAAGCAAGCGCCAACTACTAGTAGTTACTAAAATTATGGGAAATTCCAAAAACCTGTAATATCTCATAATCTACGAAAACAAATGTTTAGAATTTAGGGAAAGAAAATTCCTAGCCACATCCAAAATCACCCCATGTTGGAGATTGAGTTTCTTTAATTTCTTTAGTATGTACAATCCAATCAGTTATTAAAAATGTATAATGTTTCATTGAAGGTTTGATAACTTATAGCAGTGAACACGTTTGTGTCCATTAGCACTTAAGACCAAAACGGGTGACAATTTTTATTTTCCCTACCCTACTTGTTCTTTTTTCTTTCCTCATAATCATTCTACAACCGATGCTAAGGCAGCCTCTTAGTTCTTGGAAACATTGTTGAGTCTCAATTGTGATTCATTGTTTCTTAACCCCTAAGGCAACTGATCAACACTGCCGATCCGGTGAAAAATGACGTATTTGTAGTTGGGTGCCCATACGTCAAGATAGAACTCTGTCATCGTGGGTCATAACGGAATGCCAATTTTTGCGCAAGATAGTACAGTAAGTGAGGAAGGTTGAAGAATTTTTGGTGAATTGTGATAAACGGGAAGCCGATTGAAGAATTAGATGTATAGGAAGGGGGTTCAATGCGGCCTTGTTGAGCTGTATCGACTGCACGGTGGGTACACTTATGGTGTTGTACACAACGAAGGTACCGCACATAGGGTGCGATGTGGACTCGCCACAGAGCACACGGTGAAAAACTGAATGGATGAGACGGTATGGACTTTAGTTTATTCAAGCAAATAGATTGGTAAGTGTAGAATCCAATGGGAGTTGGGTTTTTGCTCATAGCGTAGGTCATTCATCCTACCCATCTACAAGAACGACTCTTTTATCCATTAAGCCGGTCACGGATCTGTACACTCATGTGGAGATTACGATCTTGTCAGAGTGCTCGGACCTGTATGTATCCAATCCAATTGGTGTAGAATACAACCATTTCCGCATATAATCAACTGTAGAAAACAAAGAATGACTCAAAAAAATCTACTAATACACGCTAAATTTAAGTTGAAGCACCCTCTATGTTTTTGCTTATGGATGAAAGTCCAAATAAAGAAGGGAGATAGTCGAAAACAAGCCCAGAATACAACATACGACCCGAAACAAGTCGCCAGTTGCCTTAGGGGTTAACACCTAAAGGCCCAAGAGTCCTCTCGAGGGACTCTTTAAGGTTTGGGCAAGTTCGTATGGTGTCAATGTATAACATTCCTTTTTGAAATTTCTACTGTACATAGACATTGCTAAAAGCATCGTGTGAGTCCAATTATTTCCTAAATCCGACATTTTATGCAAAAATTATAGGGTTTTGAATTTCAAATGGGGAGACCGGGCACCTTGGGCAACTCCAAAAACTTTTACTAGGACAATCCATTGAATGTGAGATTTTCAATACTAGCAAATAATATGATTTCCTTCCATATTGTCAAAAAAGAACTCTTGTCTTAAATGGAAAATAGCATAATAATCTTAGTCAAACATTTTCACACATTGTCACACTTTGTCAAGCAAGGTACCAAAAAAACTTCTTCTTTTCCACATAAAACTAAGAGATCTTCATATTTCTTACATTTTATTTTTTCTACTACAAGATGTGGAGTAAAACTTCTTATTGACCATTCGGATTATCATTATAAAACATACTTAGTTCACAAAAAAATGTAACGTGAATTGGCAATTTTTGAACCTCCACTCCTTGCACATTTGTTTTGAATATGCTACACCCCTTCTCTACCTCTAAAATTTGGTGTACAAAGAAACAACATGATGATTAATATAATGATAATGTTTTCAGACCTTGTGTAGTGCAAAAATTTGACACCAATTGTAGTCAAAGTCTGCTAATCCACTCAAAGCAGGGAAGAAAAAGAACGGATTTCTCTACTTCAAACACTATAATCTTTGAATCCGTACGGTCAAAGTTTATGAAATTTTGTGAGGACATTTATGAATAAGTCTTGATTTAGATCCTACGGTTAGATGTAGAAATAAAAAGTTTTGATTACCTCATTTCTCATTGCACTAGAACGAGCAGTTTTGAAGTGTTTTTGGTGTGAAAATGCCTTTAGGGGTTAAATGGGTCAAGATCATTTCCTTCCAAAACACACATCTATTTCTACCCCTTCAAGGCCACTTTTATTTTGTTTTCATTACTCTTTTCAGGTTTGGTCCTAGGCATACTTAAGAATCATCCACTTCTAAGAGGACAATCCGCAGTAATTGAGCTGTGAATCTGAACATGTAATAGCTTCCATCATAGTTCATTTGGAATCAACATGCTTCACTGGCTCATATATTCAATGCCTCTAATCATGTGGGTGCTAAACCTAATGCGAATGTTTTTGTGTCAAGAATTGTAAGGCAAGTACCTGATATACTAATCATGCCTGTTCTTCAATGAAAGATGTTGTCAATCAGTCTTCCGGAAACAGATGAAAACCTACAGAATGAAGCCTTCAAACCGAAGAAGTGCCGCTAGAAAGCCTCCACTGAAAAACTCCAGCACTTCATTCCAACCAATGAACAAGTGACACAAATATTAGCAATGCGACCAATGGTATTTCGTTGCAATAGACAAACGATGCAAGAAGCGCAAATTCATTGCCTTAATCCTGACCCTAAACCCTAAACCCTGGCCTCACCAACACACAACCAACTTCACAAACATGCAAGACTTCAACCCTAGCACCATCAGGTGGATCCAGCCAAACCTTCTACCAAATTTCTCCAAGTTCGAAAATGAAAAAGCGGCTTATACCTCAAGTTGATGATTTGAAGAAGTTGGTGATTGGTTGGCGTCCTGGAGGAGGGGCCTGCTGATGTTTCTTTGCGGATTTCCGCTGCTGCGGTTGTTCTTTCTCAACGAGCCCATCCTCATTGGATGCCTCCAGCAAGACAGCTAGATCATCGCCTAGACATTCACGAAACTGCCTGTAAATTCAGACAAAGGTCAGGTGAGAACAACTGAAGACCAAAGCATCTGTAAAAACAGCAGTTTGCAGAGGGTTGACGTATATACCTGGTTGACGTAGCAGCAAGAACTACATCAGGGCCTCGGATGGTTTTCCGTTTGGTTTGAAGCATAACCGTGAAGGAAGCCGAGCTTAAGCTCTGCACGAACAGAGCTGTGGCATGGGCTACAAGGGTGATGGCATCACTCGTCACCAACCTTACGTCTTTGTCGAGCTTGATGATTCTCTTCACTCGAGATATCGGAAAGGGCGCCGACAGCTTCTCATTATCAAGAGATTCTTTCTCCGCCTCAGCGCCAACCACATGCCCGTCTTCAGGGGCTTCCTCTGGGGATCTGGCAGCAGGAGCCTCATGGTCAGAGCCCTGCTCTCCTTCTTCTTCTTCTGCTTCTGCTTCTAAATCATCTTCAGTCCCATCCACATGCATGTCAACGGTTTCGTCCAAATCATCGACACCTTGAGGCGTCCCAGGCGTATCAGGAGTGCCAGGATCCGTCATCAGGCCCTCATCATCGTCAGAGACTATTTCTTCCTCGAGATCATTCTCTACTGTATCCATATTCATATCATTAGTGTTCTCTAGCTCATGCTCATCTTCTGGAAACACCTCTTGAAAGCTGGGACTGCCAGGATGCGTTCTTAGAGCTTCATCGGCAGCATCGGAATCTGGAAACATTACATACCGCTTTGTTTCAGACCGCACAAAGATTGAAATGAGGACTTGGATGGCATGCCATTGCCTAAAGACATGAATAAAACGAAACGAAATGAGGCCTCTAACAACAGGACATACCTGCATTACTTCCACGTTTCGATTGAGCACCAGGAGCTTCAACATTGCGTGGCATGTCCATGGAGTCCATAGCAAGAGTGTCCATGCACATGATCGCCGAAGAAACATCGTCGAGCTCCTTCACATCAGCCATGAAGATGATATTCCTTCACTCTCAATCTCTCATATCACTCGAAGAATCATGCACTCTCATTTACATCGAACAACCTGCAAGCATTCCAACAGAGAAAAATGTCCCCATTAGTTTCAAACTTCACCCAAATCCACCCTAAACCCTAAACCCACCCTAAACCCAAAATTTGCCACAATACATTCTAGGGCAAGAAATGAAACCTCGAACTCTACAACCCGTGAAGCCATTCCCTGGCCAGACCAACAGTCATCATTTCTGTTCTCCTAAACCCTAAACCCTAAACCCTAAACCCAAACAAACTTCAAGCGAAATGCGAGACTGATCATTCTGGGGGTGGAAGCAAAGGAGCTTGGAACCCTATTCTAAATACCGTGTCTTTTTCACAGCAACTACTGAAAGCAACTCTCGTCACTGAACATCGGTGACCTGAATATCTCCCCTGATGAAATAAGGTTAAGCAATGTGCATAAATGGAGAGAGCAAAGAGTAATATATTTACTTCTCACTGATAGCCAAGAGAATTACGATTTCAACCCAAGTGATTTCATATTTTTCCTATGAAATATGAATTAGTTGTGAATTTTCAAAGTGTGGTAACATGTTTAGTGGGTGGCCATAAGTGCCCACCAAAAGCAAAGGGTCCTGACTAATAGTAAACCCCCATTTGGAGTTGAATGGGATGGTAATGGGATGGAAGTGGGTTGGATATACCCCAATTTTTTAGGCATTGATTGCAGGATCTGATTGATGATGGGGGGCTTACCTTATTGTGATTTTCGGATTCACAATTCTATGCTAGAGTGTTAGTCGCATCTGAACTCTACCAAATTGTACAACTGCACCTTCAAAGTTTACCTATTTCTTGAACACTTGAGTTTTCATGAAAGTCCTTTCAATAGAGGAAAGATAAAATAAAGAGATTTTGAATACAAAATGAAATGATATATGAGGGATTTTATGCCCTCTTTTTTTGCATCAAGGAGGTGCACAAGTAGTAATGGCAATCAATGTTTGTGTGTCTTACACAATGCAAGAAGAAGAAGAAGAACGCCGGTCTCCGAAGGGGGCCGGCGTGAGTGAAGTGTTCGTTCATTCCACCACTAAGTCGATGCCCACCGGGCATGGGTTAAATGCAATCTAAAGCTCCTACATACTACCCCAAGTTCCCATAGAGTTGATTGATTCCCCACATCTTTTCTAAGCAAAGCCACCTTCTCTATGTGATCCTGGTCAATAATATAAAATCATAAAGTAGGGGTTGATACAGTGGGTCATCCCTCTCACTTTCAATGTCATTTGTCCACTCTTTTCATCTAACAGAATGCACATCAGGTATCAACAAGTTAAGGAATGTGCATATATGTGGAGAAAAAATAACAACACATTTATTTTTCAGTGATAGCCAATTTGCAATTTCAACCCAAAAGATCTCATACTTTTATGATAAAATGTGGAATAGTTATGAATTTTCAAAGTTTGTTGCCATTTCTAGCCGGTGGCTGCCAATAGGTACCCTCCATAAGCGCTAACAAAAAGTAAGGGATCCTTGACTGATAAAAAATGTTCATTTGGAGCTGAATGGTTGGTAATGGGTTGGAATTGTGTTGAATTTACTCTAATTAATTAGTGTAGCTCTTGGATTTTTGTTGGTAATAGGGGGTTATCATAATTAGCATCCATAACATTAAACCTAAGTGTATGAAAGTGCATCGCACACTTGAGATGTTGGATCTTAATCATGTTAAAGTGGAACAATCCAAGACTAACCACTTACCTTATATTGCCACCTTTTTCCAAAATTCGAGGAGAAAATGTAGATTGTCCTTAGACAACTTATGAATTGCCCAATGAGTTCATTAGTGATGTAATCAAGAGGTAATAAGAGCCTACATTTCCTCCCTAAAATTTAGGAATAGTATAGAGGTGAATGTGAGAGGGCAATTTTGAGTTGTCCTACAATGCGTGAAGTGCAAACGTTGAGAAGTACATCCCTGAGACTATATTAACTTCATACCAAAGTGACGTACCGTAGGTGAACCTCTAGTTCGGCTTAAATTAATTAGAAAAGCCCATGCCGAATTAAGTGGAATTTTTTTTTTGAAAATGCCAAAATTGTAAAAAATGTATATCTACAGATTTTGGCACATGGAGAGACATCAAAGTGGATTGGGGCTTGGAAAAGTCTTCATCCATTGCATTTCATGCATAAACACTTGTGTTTGGAATTCCAAGGTCTTGAGTTCAATTCCCATGGATGCCAAAGTAGGCCAAATATAATAATCATTGATTTCTTGCCAAAAATTACATTATTGTTATCTTGAATGCCAAATGTCATTTTTTCACTTTAATTAATTATTCGGCATTATAGTGCCGAACCAGAGGTTCACCTACGGTAGTTATAAAGTTTTGTATAGTTTGACCAATCCATGCCCAAGATGTCACGTGCCATTCCATTCTCCCAACGGTACAATCTCTCTCTCAAGTAAATGCCGCATGATCACAGGTAAGTGAATAAAATGAGCACATGCCATAAATTGTGTGAGGTGGTTGCATTCTACAAAACTCTAGATCATCACCACACTCTAGAAGGAATACTTTCACATTGGTAGGATCATGAGTTGTGAGTTGGCGACATTACCTGCAACAGAAACATTTTACGGAACTCGTTAGTTACACATTCTTCGCATCATGTAATATCATAACCGCCATTATTGGCCTTTAGTTTAGTGAGTAAAACTTACCTTGGCAACTTTAGTCGCTTCACAATCTCTTGGGGATGTTGGACCATACATGTGACTTCTACACTACCTTCTAACTCACTTGTAAACTTCAAACCTAAATAAACTAGTCTACTTAAAGAACATACTATCTTCTAACTCACCCATAAACTCCAATTTACCTCCACAAATTAGTTTATCAAAAGAACAAACTAACCCTCATCTCACCTACGACTCTAAACTCACACAAACTACTCTACATAAAGAATAAGTGGAACCCAACTCTACAAGATGAATACAACTCTCCATTTACATGTTGGAGTTCGTGGAGGCTTGGCTCAATTATAGGTCATAGAGACAAATTTAAAGGTGGACGTGGAAAACCAGAATCCCTTCCGGAGTCAAGGTAATTGACAAGAAAGTCCGTGCCTTTAAAGTTGTACTTTTAAACATTAAATTCAAAAGCCAACGGAAGATGATGCTTAAACATCATCAAAAGCCAACGACACTTGGCTGAGTTGCGAAGTCCTAGAGTTGCGAAGTCCTAGAGTTGCGAAGTCCTAGAGTTGCTTCGAGGTAGTTTCTACAGAGGACGTTGTACATTCTGTATATGGTACTACACTCATCCCTCTCATAAGTTATAGCTCAACTTGGCATTGGTGCATGGAGATGGTAAGAACTTAGTAGAAATTAAACGTTAAATGTTTATGGTGAGGTTTTTAACTTAATAAAGGTATAGCTAGGCAAAGGTTTGTGCATCAACAATGGTTATCACTTCCTTGAGGTTATAGTTAGCTGAGGTTATAAGTTAGTGGCATAAAACCTATCAAAGGTATAACTTATGGGAGGGATGCGTGTAGACCTAATAGAATGCATCGTTGATTTGGAGCACACCGCCAACTTTGGAGACATCGCCCACGGCAACCGAAGCCCGCGTGACGCACCTCGGTCACCCCGCCCAACTAACTCGTCCTCCAACTCTCACTCAGGGTATACTGCCCTGATACCCCCTAATACCCCTGTGTAACCCTCCTATACCTTGCTATACCTGCGTAATATCCGTGTGGTACTCCCTCAGTACCACGCGATCAACTCAGGTGATACTACCCTGATACCCTTCAGGTACCCAGATAATACCACTATTACACTCTTGTAATAGCATCTGATACCTTCATGTTACTGCGTTGACACCTAGATGATACCCTGTTTATACGTATAGGATACCGCTTAGATATCCGGCGGCCAGGAGGACAAGAATGCGACGTTGTGTCTATGCTCATTGTGGATGGCGATGGTGGAGCTCCCCTTGTGCTGGTGCCGGGGAGCTTGTGGGATGGAGTAGAGAGTCTGCATTGGCGGGAGGGTGGAGGAGGAGCAATTGTCTCTATGATCCGATGGGGTTCACGGCGCTTCTTCAGCCTGGGACCCGCTTCGGAGCTTTCAGGTCGTCCACGCTCCTCGGCGACGCGGTGCGGCAACCGGGTTGCGTTTGTGGGGTTCGTATTGACAAGAGAGTCTTGGGTGAGTGAATGTTGCTCTCAATTGAACCCGAAACGTTTCACGGGAGTGGTATATACAGAGTCTTAGAGTAATTAGTTCAGAGAATCAGGGTTTAATTGACCTCAGATTTGGGGTTTAGGGTTTAAGTTCGTTTTGGTATTCTGTAGGGGTTTTTGGATTGGGCATGTTGCAAGTTTTGAATGACATTACCCTGCTTTGGGTTGATTGGGGATTGTCATGGTATTTGGCATCATTTGCTTCCTATCGAATTAGCTCACTGAACCCTAGTCGATCTAAACTCTAACTTCTCTTAGGCCTGTTCCAAATTATACACCATTTTGATGTTGAGGGTTGAGGCCTACTGTTTTCATGTTGAAGAGAGTGTTGATGTCCCATTCTGTTGAGGTTTTTGATAGAAAAGGTGAGAGAATGTGACATGATGTGGAGATGATGCAGTTTTTCAGGGACATTACCCTATTTGGGTATGGACATTGTGAGACTAGTGTTTAGATGCCTGACCTTGACTTTGAATGCAGTGGTAGCTGTGCGGAGTGAGTTTGGTGGGGAAGAGAAGAGAGAGGAAGAGAAGCGCAAGTTGCTGGGAGTGGCTTCTGCTTCAATTGGCTTCAATGCGGTCCTTCTTATGTCCGTGACGAAGCCGGTGAGTTTGTACCACTGTTGGCATTTGCTTGACCATGGTGCTTCTATTATCAGATGTTGTATTTTCATGATTCAACGTCTCAGGGGAACAGTATTTACAGAGCCATTAATATATTTGTGATTTGCTACCAGGTATGATCTCAATAGCTTACTAGAACCATGACTCCATCTTCTCTTTTGACCGTAAACCCCCTAGACTTGTCAATTCGTTCAAGTAGCTCACTACATTCTACTTGTTCTGGCGTTTGGAGGTTAGGCAAATGGGTCTTTTATTAGATTATGCTGTTCATTACCGATGGGGAGTCACATCTTTGATACTGTTTCTTTGGTTGGTGCAACCCTAACTTCGAATACAGACTTCCCAATAACCTCACGTATGTCACCTTCTATAACATCACTAAACCCTAGATCCAAATCATACCCTCAGAAATGTGATAGCGAGGGGGGATCACAAACATTCCGATTTATCGTAAAAGAGTTCTATTGATGAAATGGTTATGACTTCATATGTTTGCAGCTTTGTTTTCTCATGCATTTTACGATATGAGCGCCTGAGTATCAGACCAGTATCACATTGATCTCAGTCGTGAAGTTGTCATTGTCAACTGACATGGATTCGTCGTGTGTAGGCAGTGTCAGTGCCACACAGAGACTCCCCATTCAGCTGGCTCTCCCTGCCGCTTCTTGCCATCTGGGGCGCCATCCTGCTCAACGCCTTCGTGCAATACAGGGTTCTGGAGCGTCTGACCGCCCTTCCCCAACAGAGGGAGAGCCCAGGGAGGGTGGACTTCACTCTGAAGCACAGGGTTGCTGATTTGGAGGAGAATGTTCGGGAGTTTGTCACGACTGCCCGGGGGCTGTCCAAGCAAGTGGAGAAGCTTGGGGTGCGGTTCCGGGCGACCAAGCGGACGTTGCGTGACCCGATGCAGGAGGTCAGTCCTCTTATCGTTTCTACATTTCCAAAGTTTCAACTAGATATCCTCATTTTTATGTTTATTAGTACAGCAGTGTTTGCTTGCTCTTAACAAGGTTTAGGTATGGAAGAGTCTCCATTAGAATCCTTATTCTATGGAAGAGCTTAATGGTTTGTAATCTCGAGTCAGAACTAGTTTTAGCCGCTTTTGAGAGGTCATGTTTTATCATGAATCTTAGCCGCCATTTTCTTGTTTGAGTTTATCATAGATATTTAGAGTTATTTGGGCTGCTCTTATTATTTGAAAATAAGAAAAAGAGGTCAAAACTCACTGTATCTTGACCTGAATTTTCAAACGACTCGACTGTACTGTGCAGGCTGCCGCATATGCTCAAAAGACGTCTCAAGTGACGACCCTTCTGGCGCAGCGGGAAGACAGGCTGGAGGAGGAGCTTCGGGAGTTGCAGCGTGCTCTTCTGGCAATGCAGGTGCGTGTCTCTCTCACTATTTCCAAATGTAGAAGTGAGAGCATCTAACCATTTGATGCTATGAACACAATAGCCGCACCTGACCAGCTGAAATTCTGCTAAGTTTTGAATGACATTTGTGATACATAAGTCCTACCTAGACGATATTTATGTAATGACCAAGTCAATCAGTGCATAAAACCAGCTATTTAAAAAAAAACTATTGTATCTACTTTGAGAGCCACAATTAGTTCAACCTTCGACCATAAAGTATCAGACTGAAATCTATGAAAAAATCTTCAAGTTATCTTATACGATCCAAGTCGGACTTCCATAAATAGTCCGAGTTTTTGTTGGTAATCCGAGACGGACCAAACAAGAGAATTCTCTGTACTGGTTGGTCTTGAAAAACTCCCCGTTCACTGATTGATGTGTGCTTCACTTCACAGGAGCATCAAGTGAAGCAGTTGGCCCTCATCTCTCTCGCTCTGAAGAGGACGCAAGTCGAGCGGATTCCGAGCTCTGTGAAGTCAACTGCAGCCGACGCACATGTGAGAGCAGCTCCTCCGGGCGTGGAAACAACGCCAAAGAAGACCACCACTTCGAGTCCAAGTTTTACCCCAAATGTAGACAGGATGCGCCCGACAGATGATGAGCCCATCGCGAATGGAGCGTCGTCTGTGCCCAAGAGCGCCTTCTCGTCCGAGGGAAGCCTTTCTAAGGTTGATTTCTGGAAGGACTCTGTCACATCCTCAGCTGTTGTCGATAAAATGACTGCAGATGCTCCTGATCGGTCCAATCTCGGGAGTTTTTTCAACGGCCGCAAGAGGAGTACCGTTAAGTCTGCACATGTTGAAACCACGCCTGAGGAGCCAGAGGACGTCTCCAGTTATGTAGAGCAACCTGATTATGACAGCGACAGTTGGCTTCGATGACGGCAAGTTCACTTCATTTATAAATGTTTAGAGAGCTGCACAGATTGTCTTGTTAAGTTCGCCTCGGATTAATAACGAAAAATATGGAATTAGTACAAAGTCTGAGTCAGATTAATTGAATCTATTACTTGTAGATTTCACGTAGATTACTCTGATACTTTGTGATTACAGGTTAGATATTTTTTTGGTCTTGGAGTGAATTCGATATTTTGTGTACCATGGTAGTGTGTTTAAAATCAATCACAAGGTTGGGACGCTTTGGAGGTCCCTTGAGGAAGGTTTTTGTTTTTTCGAAGTAACACAGTTTGTTGATTCTAGTGCACAAGATTGCTGGTTAAAGAGTTGATGATGTTTATTTTGGTGCGTGAAACCATGCATTAATGCCATGGTGGTGTTTGGAATAGAGCAAAATGTTTGTAGCAAATACAACTTGATTTTCTAGAATGTGTAATATTTTACAGCTTGTGCTACTTTAGTGTATTAAATGTACATAGGAAAGACTACACTAAAGATCACATTTAGTGTAATGCTTAGTAAATGACTTGTAAATGCGATAAGTTTTTACTTTAAGTTTTTACTTTAAGTAAAAACATTCACTTAAAGTAAAAACTTATCGCATTTACAAGTCATTTACTGAGCATTACACTAAATGTGATCTTTAGTGTAGCTGAATAATGGAGAGTGTTAAGTACTAATGGTAGAAGAATGTTTCTCATTCTGCTTGACACAGATGAAAGTGCCATTTTGTCTAAACATTGGAGTAATAATGTTTAGAAAAATACTATTACCCTACTCTACTGCACTTTTTTGAGGTGTGTAGCGCAGTGAAGAAAGTTTGCAGCAACCCTCCTTATTTCTACTTAGAAATACACAGAAATTAGGCTTTTACATTTTTCAGAAAATGATTTTCCCCCTACTACATAGTAAAAGGAAAACTAACTTTGTATGCTATATATAGAGGCTGCTATAAAGGGCGGTTGCTGTAATGGAAAGCATGGGTGAAGGTTGTAATGTGAGAGTATTGGATGAATGGTGATGGCTTTTCCAGTTTGGTGGGAGTGATGACAACTTGAAAGTGCACGGAAAGCAAGGCCTCCGGAAGGGATTTGATGATGAATGAGGTTGTAATAGCAAATGGTTGTTATAATGAGCAAAAATTTGTTCTTGCCACTTAATTGGGAGATTTTTCTGAGGAAGCGAACGGGGACTTTACTTATACTTTTTCACTTACAATTTGGTAACCCGGTGGATCAGTGTATAGTCTCATGTAATTTAAGAAGAAGATCCTACTATACCAGTTTCATGTAAGTTAAGAAGAAGATCCTACTATACTAGTCTCGTAGTAGTTAAGAAAAGATCCTATTGTTACATTCTCAAAAACTTCATTTTAGCAATTTTTAATCAATGAAGTAGAGATTCTTCTAAAAAGCCCAGGTCTTCATGGATTAAGATCCTCTAAAGTTTTTATCATTGACCATAAAGCCAAAAAAAAAAAAAAACCCAAAACCCACCATTCACCACAATCATCCTCTATTAAATCACATCCCCATCTCATCCAACTCCCTCATCCACAAACGGGATCATCCATCCGAATATATCATCCGAATATATCATCCGAATATATCATCCGAATATATCATCCGAATATATCATCCGAATATATCATCCGAATCTATCATCCAAATCCTCATAGATGAATTCTCTCATCCATCCCTCGACGAACACGATTATCCATCCATCTATGAACACGAGTATTCATCCAACTCCCTTGGATGAACGGGATCATTCATCCAAGACAACGAGTCAATCCACACAACCCTACCACAGCATTTGCCTACGCTCACATCGCCTTCCCGAACACTTACACAGACAGACAGACAGACAGACAGACGAGCGCTTGCGAGGTGAGTCTACCGAGGATGTGCTAGAGCGGGACAACGAGCGTGAGATTCACGGAGCGAGTGGCAGCTTTTCGTGTTCCTGTGGCGGTTGTTGCGGTGTTTTTAAAGGTCCGGACTGCGTTTTCGGGGTTGTGTTTTAGGGTTTATGGAAGAGGAGAGAGGCGGAGTTGAAGGAGCGGGGGATATCCATGGAGGGATCGGGGTCTGCGTTTTATCGTGTTAAGGTGATTAGGTCGAGTTTACTGTTGCTTGCTTAGTCTAGGTTTTTTTTTTTTATGTCTCTAGGTGATCGTGGCGTTCTGCGAGCGGCTTTTTTATTAGAGCGTTAGTTTAGAGGGTTTTTGTATTGATGTGATAAGAGGCGTTTATATTCTGCGGGTGGTGACAGATATGATGCAGAGATAGCAATGGTACCAAGGGAATTAACGAGATGCAAGTTAGATGCTTGAATACGGCTCGTCCATCATGTACTATCCGCTTCGTCATGAGACTAATGCTAACAAAGAGGTATCAAGTTTTGTTCTTCTTTTGCTGCTTTTTGTTCTGCTATTCTGTTCGAGGGATGAGTTTTTCGTTATTCCCGGGCGGTGCTCTACTTCTGGAGTCGCTAGCCGGAATGAGTGCGTCATTTTTTATGAGCTTTGTTACCTTGGTTTTGTTGCAGTCAATGCTGAACAGCTCGGCCACATCATTGCTTGATGGCTCGGGAACCACAGCTAGACCGTTCGGGTCTTCTTCTTTTACATCACAAACAGGGACGGCACCCGGTTTTCATCATGCAGGTATGTGATTTGAAGAAACCTTGCACCAGCTTTAATTTACTGGCGTGGTTGAGAGTGTCAAATATCATCACTGAACGTTTCAAAATTTATTATGTCACCGGCTCTTGGTCTTCTGCATCTTCTCCCCCTTCCTTCTCTGTGTCTCCTTAGAATACAGTTAAAGCAGCATACAGAATTTGACTCCAGAAGCGTTTGGAACCACAGGAAATCTGCAAGGATTGCATAATCAGGGGAACTACAATATGCAGACCATGCCAAATGCATTGTCCTCCAGAAACACTGGGTTTGGGGGACCGTCTGGTGTTGCTCATCAGTCTGGTGGCAGCGTGGCTTCTGGGCGGTTCTCAACGAACAACCTGGGCGTCGGTCTCTCACAGGTGATATTTCCAGCTCTCATGTTTAATTTCTCTGAACTTGTTGACGCGTGCTGCCGAGGCTGGTGCGTTTCTAGTGTCATCTTACGAGCCTTAGGCTTCCCTGTTTTGGGAAGCGATATTGGGGTGTGCATAGCGAGTATGTTGTAGTCGTGTTCTGTCAAGAGAGCTCGGGTCGCACTCAATAATTTGGCGTTGTTGAGATGGATGAAGTGGATTTTCGAATCATAGTTTAGGAGCAGATGTTACCATCCTGGCTATCACTTCTGCATTGATTACTTCGAAACCCGAGGTTGGGATTATGCCCCCTCTATGGTGTGGCGCTATTATTTTGTTTTATCCTTCGTTTTTAGCTTTAATCAAAACTGGAAATGACCTTTGCCAACGGAGTGATGTTCCCTGGGATATCAACAGATAGTTAGCTGGTGTTAATTGTTGAACATGTTTGGTCAATGCGTATTTCTAGTTGGCCTCCATATTATATTTTGTTGCCTGAGAAATTTGAGAGATTTTGAATTAGTAAAACACCAAATTGATCATACCTGGTGCTTCGGTTTTTGGGGTTTCCAGCAGTTGTCGCAAGGAGGGCTTCATGGACACTCGTCAATGACGAATCGCACAGGGAGTAGTGTAGTAGGGAATCATTCCTTCGGCAATAATGTGAATGGAGTTGGGGGATCTGGTGTAGGGTCCCCCGGTTCCAGCTCCATTGCAAACCGGGGCTCTCTGTCAGGTATGGGGTCGCCGTCGCAGATGGGGAGTGTAGGGCCTCGCCTAGCAAGCTCCGTGGGGGGTCTCGGAGGAGGAGGGGGAGTAAGTCTCGCCGGAGGGGGCGGGCTGACAAGAGCGCTGAACGCCGGGGGCGGTGTGAATATGCAAAACTTGAGTAGTTCACGTGTGAATATGGGGCAGCTTAGTGGTAGCAGTGGGATTGGTGTGCAAGGCCCAGGGCGGCCTGCCAATTCTCTACTGCAGCAAGGTGTAAACATGTCTTCATCTACTTATAACCCGTCGGGGGATCTTCTGGCAATGCTGAGTCGAGGTATACTGGATCCTCGTTCATGAACTCCTGATGTCTGTTATGTAGTACTTGGTGTAGTCTTTTAGGTATCTAATGTGTCATCTTTCATTGTTTGGTCCCTCCTTTATACCTTATTTAGAATTTTATATGCCTGGGTGGGGATAGTTTACATTTGTGGTTCACACATTAATTAAAGGAATATATATTTTAAAAAGTCTGGTTTATCAGATTGATGGCGTGACGTCATTCCTAACGTTTCACTTGGTCTTTGCAGGGTCACCTCAGGGCGCCTCGTTATTGGGGAACAATTTTTCTACGTCTCCAAGCTCAGGCATGCAGGGGCAACTGCATTCTGCAAATGGCCATGTTGGAGGCATGACCTCTAGTAGTGTTGGAAACGGCAATGATGGCGTTGCCTTCGATATCAACGATTTTCCTCAGTTAACAACGCGGCAGTCACCTTCTGGAAGTATGGATGGCTCAGTAGGTGAGCATTTTCTCTATTTGTGCGTGTGTTCTTTTTCTTCTTTGGTTTTATAAATTAGATTTTCTTTGAATTTATCCTGGTGCAGTACCCTGGTGAATGGTTATTCATTCAATGGCGCAGATAAAGATAGCCAAGAATTTTTTTTGAACTTTGAATTTTCCTTATTTCCTCGTTGACAAACTGAGTGCTTTGTTGATTGGTTTCATTCTGTTTCGAAAAGGTGTCATTCTCAATGTTGGTGACTGTATTTATGTTGTATATGGGGCATCGGAAGGTTCTGTTAGTTGATATGTGGGTGTGCATGCTGGGTTGATCTTGAATGATTGTATCTTGCGGATTGTTGCTTCAGGTAGCTTGAGAAAGCAAGGGGTGGGAATCAATGCGATAGTTCAGCAAAACCAGGAGTTCAGCATCCAGAACGAAGACTTTCCAGCATTGCAGATGGGGAGGTCCAGTGCATTTTCGCAGGGAGGGTCGTATGGATCTAACCGTCATTTGTTGCAACAGCAGCAGCCAGCCGGGAACGCGTCTGATCTACATCTACATGTTGGCGGTGTTGGGGATTCGTACTCTTCTGCCCGTGTTTCTGGTTCTTACCATTCTCAGGTGAGGTCTCTTGTCGAGGTAATAACTGTGAAGGAAGTCGTGATGTGTCTTCTAGGAGGGAACTCTGCCATAGCAGAATTGGGGTTGGGATGCTCCAGTGGGAGGTGTGCTTTGCTTGTGAAGGATTTTGTCGAAATGTTGTTGATGTTCAAGTTGGGTGAGTTGCAGACAGTTGGCCCTCCAGGGTCTGGTGCTGCGCAAGTGCATCGGTCTGGGGTTGGTGGAGCACTGGGACAGTATGACCATAACATGAACTATCACCATCAGTCGCCCTCTAAAGGAGGGGCATTTAGCCAACAACAAGTGGGGATGGCAGGAGCACTTCGTGAGTCTGCCAAGCAAGGGGGTTCGGTGCAGCAGGCGGACCGTTTTGGTTTACTAGGTTTGTTGAGTGTAATAAGGATGAGTGATCCAGATTTGACGACGTTAGCTTTGGGCACGGATCTGACGACCCTGGGGCTGAACCTGAATTCGAGGGAGAACTTGTACAAAACATTCGCTTCTCCGTGGGCAGACGAACCCGTGCGAGGCGAGCCTGAGTTCGTGGTTCCACCGTGTTATGACCAGAAGGCTCCGCAATTGCAGGTACTCCTCAGTCGCACCTCTGAGAAGGCCCGTTGGATGGAAAAGGAATTGGAAACTTTTTATGCGCTGGTCTGTGCGCCAAAGTTGGATAATTGTTTTTCGTTAGAGTAAATGATGTCTGTTTTAGATGACACGACATGTAGTTCATTGGGCGGAAAACTCTCATCTTTGTTTGTTTTGCACTGGACATTGACAAGGGCATGAGCCCCGCGACGTGTTGATGAATTGATTTGTGGCGTGCTGCCTTCTTGCAGGCTAACCACTACGCCAAGTTTCAAGATAATACGTTGTTTTATATCTTTTACAGGTAAGGGCTTTTGTGTTATTGAGCGTTTATTGACATGAACTTTGGACTCTGTTTTTTTGAGGCTCTGAGGCGTTGCGTATTTGTGCATTGATTTCAGCATGCCAAGGGACGAAGCTCAACTGTATGCGGCTGATGAATTGTAAGACACTTACTACCCTGGTAACTGACTGCTTGCTTGTTTCTAGCTCCTGTAACAACTTACTGAATAGTGTATTCCTGCTTGTACCAGGTCGAATAGGGGTTGGTTCTTTCACAAGGATCTCAAGAGATGGTTGAAGCGTGCTTCCAACAGCGATCCGATGGCGAAAACCCCAGCTTATGAGCGTGGCACGTTTTTCTTCCTGGATCCGAATACTATGGAGATAAGCGAAGCAGTCTTGTGAGCTGGAAGCGGGGCAGAGTGAGCAGTGAGCTTGGTTATCACAGAGAGATTCAAAAATTTTGTGATTAACGTTGAATTATAGGAAATTCATGTGATTTTTGAAATTTGGTCTAATTTATGTGAGAAAATGTGAAGTTACCTGTATTTACTTATTTCTGTCAATTTCCCGAGAGTAGAAACAAATTCATAGAATCAATATAGTAAATCCGGTTGTTAAAATTTTAATCTAGTGGGATTTTGATCTTTATAGTCAAAACTGTTTATGATTTTTTATTTGTGTTGTTTAGAATAGATCTTTGTTTTTGGCTTTTGGCACTTTGTATCGTAGATGGTGTAGTACAAATTATGGCTCTTGTCAGTTTGATTTTTACCATATTTAAGTAGTAATAGGTATGAAATTTTTTTGGTTTGAAGGTGCATTTCAATGAGGAACATTATATATTGAACACCTCCGTACTTGTATTAAATGTGTAGTGGAAAAATATGTCATTATCTTGAATCAATGTATGCTGGGAAGAGAACCATACTATACTTTTCAGATGCATGATCTAACAATATGTTGAGAGTTTTCTTGTAGTGTTTAACTTGATGATCCTATGGTTGAAATAGTAAAATGTTATTCCAATTAGGCTTTACAATGTGTCATCTCAAAAAGCAGTTTTTGACCTTAAGAGGTTAAAGATTTTGAATGACTATTGTAATGTTTATTCTTAATTTAATTTTCTTAGGCTTTCTTAACCCCTAAAGGCTCGTGACATTTTAGCACCCAAGTGTATTGAACACTATCAGATTCAATGCATTCAACACAAAATGCAAATAAATAGATTTTTTACATATCTAAGGGTAGGATCTTGTACAAGGATTGTACAAAAGTGTGGTAAATTTTTGGTTCAATTTGACTCCATAGATAGAAAGGTATTAGCCTTTGAAGTGAGACATTAACTCTTCTTAAGGTCATACTAAACACCTTCAACAAACTTTGACCACCTTCTATGGCAACTTTTTGCTCTACGGGCGGTGATTTTCTATTTTTAACTTAGAAAGGGCAATCTTAGGCACATGTGTATCAAATTTCAAAAGTAGAAGAGGGGTAGAAGATGACCTTAAAAATCCTGCAATGCAACTATGTGTTGAGAATTAACAATACACTTCAAGTTTTACATATATCATATCCTTTTCATATTTTTGAAATTTGAAAATTTGTACAACCTATGCAAAGGATTCCATATTCTTTCCAAGAGGAATTTTTCTTTTCTTATATGGACAAAAAGTCGAGTTTCTATTGAATTTAGAATTACTTAAAGTTTTGCTACACTATTTGTAATATGTCACACTAGTTTGCTTCACTATTTGTATATGTTATTGGAAAAAAATTGTAACTTTTGAACCGTAAGTCGGATTTCTACAAAAAACTATGTCTTACGAGAAGCTATTAAAAGTT
The DNA here is from genome assembly GCA_963971425.1 of Bryoerythrophyllum caledonicum. Classification (NCBI taxonomy): domain Eukaryota; kingdom Viridiplantae; phylum Streptophyta; class Bryopsida; order Pottiales; family Pottiaceae; genus Bryoerythrophyllum; species Bryoerythrophyllum caledonicum. The sequence goes on from OZ020523.1 coordinate 2,375,441, forward strand.
TTCCATTCAATAAAAAATATTATAAAATCATGCCTAAATTTGAGATCGTGGAACCTTAAACAAACTCAAAATGTCCCCTAAGAGGACATTGGGCCTTTAGGGGTTAAAGAATTGAATTATAAGGATAATCATCAAAATAATCTGATAATACTGTGAGTTCCCTCTACCACAACCATGTTTGTTATGCCAGCTGTAAAGAGAGGGTGTTATTATCACATGGTTTTGGTCTGAGAGGGCGTTGTTATCAAATGGTTTTGGTCTCGAAATGTGGAAGATGTACTTGGCAAGTTGACTAATATAGTGGAAATTGTTGTTGTGATAGATGTTGTAAAGGTAATTAAATTTATAACAAATCTTTATATTAGGAACCATAACTTAGTCCTTACCTCCAAAGAATCACTATGTTAACTCTTAAATGTCAGAAAAACCCATGGATGGCCACAATATTCTACAAGTATGGTTTTTAATATGAACATTATAAGATTCAAATATTGACATGGCCTCCAAATGAAAGATGTTGGTTGATAAATCTTCAATCTAAAGGTGTAAGTCTTGCCAAACTTTAATACATTTTTGTATCCCACAAAGTAAAATATGTGCACGCATATACGGTTCCCAACTGTCGTTCAAGGGTTAAGGCCTAAATGATAAAGCCAAAACGGTGGACCTTTTGCAAATCTCAGGCATGTTCCTATGGTTGCAATTTATATTTACAATTCTTGGAATTTTATACAATGTTGCAAGAAGATAAGGGTACATGGAAATATGATTTATATTTTTATCGAATCCATGGAAAAAAACTCATGCCATCTTAAAGAAAAACTTCTAAAAAACGAGCACATCAGGCAACTCCACAAACTTTTATTTTTCAAAACTATCAAGTAAAATTATTTCCTTGTATATTGTAAAAAAAAAAATCTTGTCTTTAGTGAAAAATAACACAACCCAAGTCAAACATTTCCACACATTATTTGACGTGTCGAGCAAGGTATAAAAAAGACTTCTTCTTTTCCACATAAAACTTAAAGGTTTATATATATCTATATATATATATATATATATATATATATATATATATATATATATATATATATATATATATATATATATATATATATATATAAATAATAATTTTTTTTCCACAACAATGTGGTGTGAACCTTCTTATTCCTTCTCATTGGCCATTCTAATTATCATTCTGAAACAAATTATCCCCTAAAGGACCAAGACATTTTCCTCTTAAAATCACTCCAAAACTGCCATTTCAGCGCATTCAACACAAAATGATACAAAATGTTTTTTTCTGAAAATTGAACCGTAGGATCTTGTATTAGACTTGTATGAGAGTGTGAGGTGGAAATTTTGGTAAGTTTGACCGCACAGATTGAAAGATATCGGCCTATGAAGTGAGACATAATCTCCTTTTGAGGTCATACTAAACACCTTCAACAAACTTTGACCACCTTCTATAGCAACTTTTTGCACTACGGGCCGTGAATTTATAATATTAACTTGAAAAGGATCATATTGGGCACATGTGCACCAAATTTTAGAAGTAAAAGAGGTGTAGAAGATGTCCTAAAAAATCTTGCAATGCAACTATGTGCTAAGAATCAACAATGCACTTTATATTTTGCATATATCATATCCTTCTCAAATTTTTGAAATTCACAAATCCATACGGTAGATGCAAAGATCTCAATTTCCTTTCCAAGAGGACATTTTCTTTCTTTTAAATGGACAAAAACTTGAATTTCTATTGAATTTAGAAGTTATTAAAGTTTAGTGACAGTATTTGTGATTTGTCACACTAAACTGCTGCACTATTTGTATATGTAAGTGAAAATAAATTATAACTTTTGAACCGTAAGTTGGAATTCTACAAAATTTGTGTCTACGCAAAGCTGATCAAAAGTTGACCATTCAATAAAAATCTCAAAAAATAATGCCTAGAATTGAGAACATGGTACTTCACCCAAACTCAAAATATCCCAAGAGGGAACTTTGGTCCTTTAGGGGTTAAGTTTTTAAAAAAAAAAACATGAATTGGCAATTTTTGAACCTCCACTCCTTGCACAATTATATAAAATATGCGACACCCCTTTTCTACCTCTAATAATTGGTGTACAAGGAACTAATATCATGCTTTACATGATGGTAATGAATTTAGACCATATGTAGTGCAGAACTTTGACACCAAGTGAAGTCAAAGTCTACTGATCCACTCAGAGCAGAAAAGAAAATAACCTATTTCCTCTACTTCAAGCGCTAAAATCTTTTAACTGCCATGGAAAAGGAAATGAAACCATTAATCGTTGTAAACCTTCAAACTAAGGTCACAAAACCGCAATCACGGTGCCATTATTAGATAAAACAATCAAGGTATGTACATGCACTTCAAGAGCAAAATTACAGTGAAAATGAGCTCATTCTACATTCGTGTCTGTAATTTGCTCACTGCAGCAGAGATGCGCTCATCAGGTATTTGCCTGTAGTTGTCATAAAAGTCCAGAATCTCCATTGCAATGTTTTTTATCTGAAGGTGCCCACAATGTTGAAAAGAATCAGTACCAGTATAGGCTCCCCTCACATATTCCTACTTGCTAACTGTCTTCGCTTAAGTTGCATATAACATTCCTTCATGCACACAACATACCTAACCGCTTATCCAACATACTCAACCTTTTACACTCTTATAAAACCTCGTAGAAATACATACTCAACCTTGTACAAACCACACTGATCCACCTCTTGAACTAAGACATTTGACGTTGCGTACAAACTCCTTGGCAACTTACAAACTCCTCAGACCTTTTGAAACTAATTTGTACTGAGAAGAAGGGCATTGGCTCCTACCACGTTCATGTCCACGCGAAGCTCTTCGAACCATGCTCTTGTGTCCTTTTCCTTGAGCACGCTCGCAATGTAGATGCAGGCGAGAGCAATCATGAAGGGTGGGTACATCAAAATGAGGTCGGTTTTATACGAGTCATTCACTAGTGACCTGAAATACCGTGCCAATTTCACCTGTCAGTATGAATCATCTATCTATTCAAATAGTGTGCTTATTTGTACTGTGTGTTACATCTACATGACCCAAACCATGACTTGGTAAAGAAGTTGCAAGGTAAAGAAGTTCACCAAGTGAATGTGGTCATATCCGTGTTGTTACCATCTTGCAGCAGTCTGCACAAGTATCAACTCTTAGCAATGACAAGAAGTTGGAAAGGGCTTAGAAAAGACTATACGGTCTCACAAAACCAACAACCAAGTTCCAGGCGAAGGAGCAGGAAAAACACTTGATATCATGTTTAAGATAAATTAGAAACAAACTCAGTATCATGAAACGTTAGAGTTATTTTAAAGTCACCCAAAGTTTGCATAAGATACCACCTGTTTTGAAGAACTCAAATTAGCTCTCAATATCTAAAAACTGCTCAAAGGAGAGAAAGGCGGTGCTAATAACCATGCAACCTCTTCCTTCACTCTCTACGACGGCTAAAACCACCTCGACTTCATTTTAGAGATCTTACTTAAACAATTCTAAAATCACCAAGCTCCTTCTATTGACCTATTTGAAGTGAACAAACAGTAGTACAATGAATCAAAAGATGGTGATATTACAAATAACTCTATTGAGAGGAAACTTACTGGACAAGAGGGCGGTAAGGGTGATAAATAACTAGATAATAATCCAGTGCTTCCAGCAGCCGCATCTCCATCTCAAGAATATCCTTGATACCATACCGATATGCTTTATCATCTGGAGCTGTAACAACCAAGAAAACGAAATGAGTAAGATATTGAACACCGAGTGGATTTATCTTCACAGACAGCAAGTTCAAGAGCTCTGTGCTTACAAGTAAAGAGACTCGGGAAACTCGACCAAACTTTCTTCGTGTAGATAAACAGAAGCTTGGCCTGTACAGTACTTTCTTCCGCTTTGGAGGCCAGGTACAGACATGTGGGAGCAACTAGCCGAGGATCAAACTCAGAAAAACTTTTCCTGCACTAAAGGAAAACAAACTTATTTATCAGCAGATTGGCACCATTTCAATAAAATTGTATGCAAATATAACACAGGAACATGAGTATTCAAGGATCCTGAGTTTCAATCAAGTGAAAAAACATGCCTGGTATATATCCTTCTAAAATACGCGATGGCAGTTGCAATTACCCTGGCATTGTTTGAAATACATCAGTGCCTGTCAGAAAGAGAATGGAAGCAAAATTGAATTAAAGAGTTTTTTAAAGAGGAAGGAAGCATCGAGGTCTCTACTTTGGAATCTGACAACTAACTTAGCCACGGTTCCCAAAAAAAACTCGGTACAACTAACACCTATGAAAATTACTCACCGTTGACGAACTTTAGTGTTCGATCCTATTGCTTTGATATCTGCAAGACAGGGCCGCAGGACAAACTCCATCTAAGGAGCAAAAAATGGGGGAAATCAACACAGAAAAAAAACGCCCAGCACCATTACCAAACAATGCCGAAGAATTTGCTCCTGCAAAAAATAGATTTAAGGAGTTCAAAAAATGGGTTTGGAAACACCTACAAGATGAGAATTGTATCTTCATCAGCTTGACGTCTTCAGGAGTGAAACCTCGCTCCAAATCAGCTTGCGCAACTTTACTAACTTCATCTTTGTCCAACAGCTTCTTACTGCAAAACACCCAAACAAAACCCACTTCCAAATCATTTCCGGAAAAAGAAACCTTCAACCCCCAAAAAACCACAATAATCCACCCTTTTGATTGATTTCTAGAAACAAAATCCAACCCTAAACCCTAAACAAATTTTGAGAAACGGAAAGAAGTCGTACCAATGGGAGGACGCCCAGAAATTTGCCGCCATGTTTGAGGCGGAAGACGCTCCGAATGAAGCTTGCTACAACTCGAAGATAGTATAATTTGTTGGCATGGTAGAGACAATTATAAAGCGGTCCGTTCGTGTCAAAGAATGTGAGCTTGGGTGTTGTGGCGATGGTTTGGGTTGAGCTTCAAACCCTAATGGGATTGTTGTATGGAAGTCTACGTTATTACCGCCAGGGTCCCAAGACCGAGACTGACCCGGAGTCCCATGACCGAGTCAAACTCGGGGTCCATGACCGAGACTGACCCGGAGCCCCATGACCGAGTCAAACTCGGGGTCCCATGACCGAGACCGACTCGCACGTTTTCTGGATGGGTTGGTAATGTGGATGAAAAGTTGAGAACATTGAGAGATGGACTTTGACTCTTTCTTCTTTCTTTTTTTGTTTCGTTTTTTCTTGTTTTATTTTTGTTTTTTTGTTTTTTTGTTTTTTTTTTGTTGAGGGGTTGGTGTGAAAAGCGGTGGATGTATGAGTAATAATTTTCAGTTGGTCTAAGGATGTAGTGCTACCTCCAACACATCTTTATTCCCTCCGGTAAAAGCATTTAGTATTATTTTTATTACTTAGAGCATCTCCACTCCTGATGCTAAGTCAGCCACACTAGGCTAGGTGATGCCGAGATGGTCTCGAGGTAGGCGTTTATAATCACAATTGGAAGAGGGATCAAGTTGAAACGATGCAAAAGGGTTAAGATGTAGTGAAGGTATGCCATGTGTGGGTATTTGGAGTGACCCTACGAGGCGCCAAAGAATACTGGGGACCCGACATATATTGAATTTTTGTGTCCGCATTCCACAACAGTGCGAGACTAGACGAGCGGGATGCTAGGACGGGGCCTGTGGTGGAAGATGTTTTTAGAATTGGGAGGCTTTTCTAGCAAATCTTATGGGGGTCCATGCCCTAGTAGAGATGCTCTAAGGAAATTATTGTTTATAATTTCATAAACAACTGATAGAAATAGAGAACTTTTAAAAAATCATAGCACAATTTAAAAAATTTAATAGAAATAGAGAACATTGTTTATGAATTTAAAGATAGTATTGTTTAAAAATTGATGTATTAATAATTACTAGTGCAAATTGTTGTCAACGGCTTCAAAATATCACCTTAGTAATTTATTACATTTTAAGTTTTTTGTTTTGGCTTTTTAAATAGTCTTTTAATTATTTCTTCCTATTGGTTTCTTTATTCTAAGGCACTCTAAAGCATTAAGAGGTTATGTAAAAGTTTTGAATCTCTAACTTCTAAGAATATTATCTTTTTGTATTTAAGGTCGTACATGGCCCTTTTTATTTGTATTATTTGTCAAGATCGGCGCATGGAGGCGTTTTTGTAGGTGGTTTCCGATCAAGAACCACCTAGGGAGTTGAGGAGTTATTGGAAGGCGTAGAACTTAGCCCTAGTCAGTGATTAGGGTTAGGATTAGAACCGCAAAACGGCTAGCTCAACGGTGGTGTCTTTTTATACCTCATTTGGAACTTATAGCCCGAATGACCCCCACATGTGGTTGAGGGACTCATCTTTCTCAAGTTGAGTCTCCCACGTAATGAGGTGAGGGTGTGTGCGTGTTGCACATCATTAGCCTCATTGATATCATGCTTTCACTCTTGAAGAGTCGCACAGACTCGACTTGCTGAGCTTTGTGAGTGGTTTTCACTTATTAATTACTTGAGAAAGATCTTCACTAAGATATGACTGTATTCCTAGTGGTTAAGTGACACTTAGAACTTAATAATTTGTGCTTTGAGGTGTTTTTAGACCCATCTTGGACTGTTGGTTGGTTATTGCACAAGTTTGAGCACATTTTGTTAAACGGATGAAATCTGTTCGATAAGGTTAAGAAGACATGGTAGTGAACTAACCATTTTGAATAACACGAATGAACCATCCGTTGAATTGGATTTTCATCTGTGGCTCAGATCCGTTTGCACGAAGAGGGCTTTGAGGAAGTCTGACGAAGTGTAGGAGTACAGACTCTGAGCTCCAAACGAGGTGCAAGAAGTAGCACCTACTCATGAAGGCGGGAGGTTGCATGTTTGATGCAAGGATTGAGGTTTTGAAATTGGAGCGGGGGGAATGTGGACAAGTGCAGACTTGATGTTTGGGACTTGAGTGTAGGCCTGGAGTTTTGGCGAAAGAGAGATCAGCATTGCACTGCTCTACAAGGATTTCACGATCTTATACGTGAATATTATTGAGGGAGTCTGAAACTCCCACTTGGCTGCCCCTCCCAAAAAAATTAGTTAAATTGTGATTTTTAGTCTTAGATAACCGGCAAAGTAGTTAATACCACGTAGAAGTAGGTTGTATAATAAGTAGTGAAAGTTGGTGAATGCTTAACTAGTTAATTAGTGTTAAAGTGGTGATAAAATCGGGCCTTAAAACTACCAACGTTGTGCCTTGAAAAACCTAGAAAGAATGCCCGAGAAGGATCTCTGGGACAAAAGTCCAAATCACCACTTAAACTAAACTAGCTAGTCAAAGTCTTCATCAACTAGATAGTATACTAAGTATTGTTAGTTTTAGAAGTAGTTGCTTAGATTTTTACATTGTTGTTGTAGAAGTTTTATGCCCCTATTTGAGAAAATGGGCACTTAATTTAATATGAGGAAAAGAAAAGAAAAATATAATAACTAAATAAATGAAAATAAATCAAGTACCCGGATATGGGCTTGGTACCGGGCCAACCCGAGTATCAACCGGGCCAGGTACCGTACCCGGGTACCAGGGTATCAGCCGGGTCTCGAGGACCCAAGCACCAACCAGCCCCCGACGAGCAGCCTTCTCCCAGCCAGCAGTCCCAACCCCCGTCCTCGCCAATAGTCTTCGACCCTCCCTTCCCAATTCTTTTCTCCCTCACAGTCTCTCCCATTTATCTCTTGTTTATCTCCCTTCCTCTCTAGTTTTTTTCCCTCTTTGTCTCTCTCTCTCCCATCTCTCTCTTTCTTAGGAGATTGGGTTCTTTTGGATTTGGAGGAGTTGGAGGTGAGAAGAAGAAGTTGAAGGAGGCGGTACAAGGAGGTTTCAAGGTTGTTGAAGGAGGTATGAAGGAAGGGCGCGGAAGCTAGGGTTTTTGGAGGGAGAGTTGGTGGCAGCTAGGGTTTGAAACTTCAAACCTAGGATGTGGCAGAAGATGGTGGTGGAGGGGACTTTTTGACACAACGATGGTGGAGATTTCTAGGCGTGGTCGTGGTGCAGGGAGATTCACGGACGCGGCGAGAAGATTCAGAGACTAGACCGCGATTTCAAGATGGTTGCGGGTGCAACAAAGAGGTGGCAAGAAGTTGTGGAAAAGGTGATTTTTGTTTGTACAACTTTCTTGTTTGTTCGATTTCTTTATTTATTTTTTCTTCCCGAGTGAATTCTGATTACCTCCTTTCCGGTCTAGAGAAAAGTCTTCCGGTAGGCTCTATGTAGACCTTGTATGTCCTAGATCTTGATTTCTTGTATTTGTGCGTCTATCTTTGTGTTTCATCGTTTGTTTTCCATTGTCCCGGCCTCGTGGCAAAGTCTTCTTTTATGTTTTCTCCATCCTCCCTTCATTTCTAGGTCTTGTCTAATTTTTCCATTTTTTTCCGATCTTCCCGATCAACCGGGAAATCTCCTTCCAATTTCTTATTCTCCCATGTCATCTCTTTGAAGTGGTCAATTGTGATATTGTTTTGTTAGTCGTGTTACTAGATAAGTGCGATACCTACATTCGCGTTAGTCTAGTAAAATGTTCCAGAGAAAGTCCATTGGTTGTCCGATATACTTTGTGTTTTCCGGGCCGGACCGGAATTTGTGATAAGTAATTGGTATAAATACAAAGCACATCCCGAAGTAGGTCGATCCCGTACAACATAACTCCACCAATAACATGGATGCTTTCGAAGATTGACCCGAACAAATGGGAGGGGACTGAAAAAAGAGAATAGTTTGAAGAAGGTGGTTGAGTTTTTAAACTCAATCTTCCGGTCAATCCTTCTATGGATCAACCAGGAGATAATTCCATTCTTCTAGATGATTCTTCCGGTTGAGCCTTTGTTATATATTATGTGTTATTGTTGATTTATCCTATCGGTTGGAGGGATGTTGTTATAGTTGCTAGATTTAAAGACTAGGATGAGAGTAGTGATGTCGATGGGGCCCCATTGTGCACCCGGTCACTACCACTTGAGTGATTTCTTCAGCTACTTCCTTTCGTTAGGGAATGTTTTATTGGTCTTGAACCGGGAGTCTTCCAATGTACCGCTCTACCGGTAATCCGCCAGTGACTAGACTGCCTTCGATTTTAGAATCTAGATGTCATTTTGTCCTTTTGTGGATCTAGTTTTGGAGGGTAGTTATTCACTTCTATGCACTCTCTAGGAGCTAGATGCCATTTTCACCTTTAGTAGATCTAGTTTCGGAGGGTAGCTAGTAGCATTTGTATACTTAAAGAGCCTTGGGCTCTTGGCTTAAGTATTCTTTTATTTGTTTCTTTGTTTGTGTCTTGCCTTCATTGCTTGTGTCTAGAGTCTTTCTTGAACTTGTGTGAGTAGAGAGGGAGAGGGTTGAGTCCTCTCAGTGAGTCTTTGCTAGGATGTGCAAGGTTGTGGCTTGTTGAATGTTATGTGATTGAATGTGAGTTGAGGCTTCTGGAGGGAGTAGGATATCTAAATTAGATAGGTGGAGTAAGATCCGGGATCTACTCCAAATCCTTGCCCGGTGGGACTGGGAAGAGTTGCTTATCGGATGGAATACGGGAAGCCCACGGCTACTTATCATAGCCTCCTCCAAGTGGGAAGCCTTTGGATTGGTGGGGAGGAGGGGTGATATCCCCCCTCTTAGGACACTGGAAGTGATCTCGGCTAAGCCTCAATACGGAGTATTCCGGGATTTCTACCCTTATAGTGGATGAGATCCCTTGATCCTTGTGGAAGGTTGTTTTGCTCATGTGAGTTGCTTAACATTTGACATTTATAGTTCTTGTATCTTCTTTGTTTGATTCAGTGGGTGTGGTTGTAGTTGAAACCCGACTTTGCGTGAGCGGTTTACTGATTTTATTTTCTGGTAGATTTTAAAGGCCGATAAACTAGCTGCAACCTTTTAACTCTTTCAAGGTGTAGAGTTAGATTGTGGATATTGTAGCCTCTGAATTGTGAGAACGGAGGGCAGTGACTTCCCGGGCACTGTGAAAACTTACCAGAAAACTACTCCGACGTTCAACAGAGTTTAAACTAAACAATTGTGGTTACTTGTTACCGGTCATTGAGGTACCTCCGTGATGTGCTAAGGTATTGAGTGTGAGTTGTCCTTAGATTTCGAGAGTTTGACACACGATAAAAATCCCTGGAAACGATCTGGTTAGGTTGGCTCGCTCAAGGATAATTTTGGTTAACTTTGAGAATTACAAACTACTAGACTACGTCACCCATCATCCAACATTCGCTTGTCCTTAAAAGGTTAAGAAGGATTCCTCCAATGAAAAACAAAACCCAGCAACTCGTTCTCTTCAGACAGTGAAATGTTCCAGAGACCTGGATGATATCCCACATAATCTACCCCTTTCGTACATTTCACGTTCGTGTAGTCGCTGATCAGACAAGAACTCGGGCACAGGCGCGCGACCCACGGCTTTCAGGCAAGCCCTGGCACGGGGACGGGTGCCCGAGCTCACTCGGGACTCATGCAATTCAGCAGACACGGAGAAGAAGAAGAGCTTCTCTTCCAGACTCTCGAGACAAACAGAGACCTAGACACACACATACACACACAAACGTACAGGACGAGAGAGAACGAGTGAGAAGGAGAGAGACGCTCAGGCCGCAGTGAGAGAGTGAGAGAGAGAGAGACTGCGACACATACTCCGAAGCTTCCCTCAGCTCACGCCGTTGCGGTGCTAGGGACCTCTTTCTCCTAGCGAGCCACTTCTCGTCCTCTCTCGTGCTCTGTGGCGCACGATTTCGCATTTCATCTCCGGGAGCTCATTGGAGGGATGCGGTGTGATGTGTGAGGAGAGTCGGGGGATCGGTGGCGGAGGTGGAGGTTTCGGTGACGGAATTTCGTAGGTTTTGGCAATCGGATGGATCCGGAGTCGGCCGCGGTTAGGTTCAATTCGCCGTAGGCGCGTCCGGAGGAGGTATTGTTTCGCAATTTGTTTCCCCGGTTTTACCTTGGATACTCTCATAGTATTGTTTGAATTCGAGGCTATGAGGAGGAATTCGGTGTTTTATGAAGCGTTCACTAAATTCCAGGATGGATGTGGCATTAAGAAATTGCTTCCTCGATTTCAGCTGTAGCCCTTGCTTTTTCTGGTCCGAGGTGTGATTACGAACCGCACCTTCTCAGAAGCGTTGTTGTCAAGTGCCTTGTTAGATAGCTTTGGTTTTAGGACAGAGCCGGCTGTATGTGTAGGGCTTGGGAATTAACGATGAGTGGTTGTTCATGGAAATCGATTGATCGTGCTTAGGAGCGAGTTGCTTGTTTTAGCTCCGTGCGTGGAATGTTGGATAGCTATGAGTCTCTCTGTGTTTTTTTTTTTTTTTTTCCCAATGTGAGGGTTGGGTTGATAGTTTTTAGTTCGCTTGTGAGATTTTTCGTGTGTTGTTTGCGGACATTTTCTCCGGGAAAGGTGATTTTCTAGTATTTCTAGGATTATTGACATACCTCTGAAATTACTGGATGATCTGTGCAGGTCCATTAGAGGGACATGCAAGGGACATGATGTTAGAAAACAGAGTGAAGGGGTTTGAGATCCGAGAAGGTGTTTGGAAGTGTTTGTTTTTTCGGATAACGGAGGGGGTTTATGAGAATCTGGTAATGAATACAGCAGCTTGATCTTAAGGTTGAGCATATGGCTTCCACGCCAGGAGGAAAATTCGGTCCCATTTTTGGCGATGACGATTATCTATCCCTAGAAAAGTTCTCAGTGAGGCTGGAGAAGGAGAGTTTGAGCGACGATGGGACATTTACCCTGTGTTTCTGGGTCTACTTACTCAAAAGCAGCAAGGCAGGAGTCCTTATTAGTCAGGTTCGTACCGCTTATTGTTGGTTCTTGTACTTTTGACGGTTTTTTATCTAGAACTTGGTGCATTAGAGAGGTTTTAAATAAAAATGTATAGAATGTGACGCCAGTGGACTCTTGCATTCTTAATTCAGGGACGCTCTGAAGCAGGTTCTGGAGTTCCCTTCCTCACTATTGAAGCTGATAGGAAACTCACCCTGCATCCTTTGCCGCCACCACTGGAGGGTGGAGGAAGTATTCGTGAAGATGCGATTGTTGTTGTTGCTGATCAACCTTGCGCGATGGAGAAATGGGTCCACATTGGATGTGAGGTAAGACGTGGTGGTCTTTAGCCTGGAATGCTTCTTCATTACGTCTACCTAGCTCTATGTCCTTTTGGCATCTCTTACTCAAGGAAAACTGTTATGTGATCTGGCTTACATGTTCAAAACTATCTACAAGTGGATACCGATCGTCTAGTGCTCCTCATCTCATGGAATTTCATTTTGCGGAACTTCAGTGCAATGATTTTGGACAAAGAATTCTCATAGTCTATTTTATTCGGCTGTCTCATGCAATCTATCAGATTGGCCCCGACATTGCACGATTGCATTTGAATGGAGGAGTTGTAGGGGAGAGGAAAGTAGACTTCATAAATGGCAACGAAGATTTTGGAGGTGATTCGAGCACTATCATCTTATCAGGAGGTGATGGCAGCACAGATGGTAACAATGTCCAGGGTTACGCACATTATGTGCGAGTTCTCCCTCAACCCACTGTCACAAACCACTATGTGAAGGTTGGTTATGTAGCACTTGAAGTTTTCCCGTATAGACACTCATTACAGACACTCCTCTTTTGCATTTGAGTTTGCATTTGAGTTTGCATTTGAGTTTCCGTTTGAGTTTTAATGGGCTCAACTGACAATTTGCCCTTTACTATGATACAGAATCCACCTCTGGAGCTTTCTCTTGATGGTTCAACAGGAGCATCTGATGATCATGAAGTTGAGGAAGGAGGTGATGGCGTGTGGAGTGTTGTAGGAGGAAAGGTTGTCTCCCTGCTCTATTTTAACATTAACCTCTTCCTCCTTGTATCATAGTAGAGGTAAATAGTTATATAGTTTTTAATGCCAAAGTTACAAATAGAAGTATTTCCTAGGCCCATGGGTCGGAAGACGGTCTAAACTATGCATAAAATCTCATTGGAATGCTATCGAGGGACTTTGGTCGCTTATTCATGGAGAAATATGTGACATAATAATTGCTACCTCTGAAGTTTTTTCATTGGATTACGGTGACCCGCAATCTTGTGGAATGACCCAGTTTGATTTTATTTACAGTGTTTATATCCATGCCCGCCAGAATCTATCAATTGCTAATTTTCATTTACGTTGTAGTGCAGGCTTCATGTCGACGAAATTTTGCATTGGATGTGGCTCTGCTAGATGCCTTAGGACGCTCAATCCATAAAGAAATGGAGGTACATTCTTATTGATGTGTGAATTTTTCCTCTGACTTGTGCCTGAGCTGCCCCAGGATATCAGGTACATGATACCACGATAATATTGCTGGAGAAATGGCATGAATTTCTAAGAAGTCATATTTGAAAGAGAGCATTATGGATTGTTCCGTGTAGAGCTTTAACAGCAGTACTTTATTTGTGGCAGCTGGTAGCGTTGCTGGTTTATGCGGACAGTGGCAATGCTGTGGAAAAGCCTAAGGATGATGCGGAGGCTCCTCTATTGACTACATTTGACGGTGTAGAATTTCCATCAACCGAACGACCAATAAAACTTATTCATGGGCGGGCATCATTCAAATTGAAAATTTCTCAGGTATTTGGAGAAGCAGTAAATTGTCAACGTGGTGTAGTGTTCAATTCGCTTGTTTAATTGGGTGAATGACTGTTATAGTTATGGTCTTATACACGTTAATAATACACGTTAATAATCATCACATGAGAAATTAGGAACGTGTTTTTTCCTTTGCATTTGCTTACCACGCTCATATCTCTTCTGCAGTTATCGTCGAAGTGTGACAATCGGCTTTTCCGTGTCTGTTTCGACTCTCCAAGTATACCGCATTATCCTTTCCTAAGAGCTTTCTCGCGGCCTATACGGTGCGTTTCTCGAAATAGAAATCACCGCACACCAACTGGAGCATGGAAGCAAAAACCAAGCAATCCCCTATTCCCCCTGGATGGAACAGTCTCTCCCGGTGGCAAGGAGATGATAAGCGGAGAGTCTCATCTTGGAAACAACGATGCACATAGTAACGGAACTGTGCCCGCTATAGTTGGTGTTCATGCATCTCCGTTCCTTCCCGGTCAACCTCCTCTGAAGCGGGCCCGATATCAAGAAAAAGCGCCTAACGGGTCTGTGTATATTGAGACAACCACTGAAAGAATGGGTGTTCCTAATGGGGAGTTGAAGACTTCTTTTTCAGGCACATTCCAAAGGCCAAATTTGCAAATCTCTCCATCCCTGGGAAGCCTTGGATGGCCAGTTTATGCGCCTGTACTTCCAAATGGACCAGTGCACAAGAACCCAACTCTGGACTCTAATGGTTCTATCGACATGAACAAACAGGACGTGATTAAAGATGGTAATTCCTTGGATTGTGGAGTAATAGAGACTGCAGTAAATCCCAAGTCAAGCGCAGGTGGCTTTTCAGATCTTTTGGTTTTTAAGTATTGCTTGGAGAATATGACTTGTCGAGCTGCATTCCTGAAAGCTGCGATTATGGTTAAGAACGACCTGGATCTCATCGACTTTGCAGGGAGGGTCGCTCATTGCACCGGTTGTCGACACAACGGGTACCGCTCTCACATGCTGGATTTATGTTGACATTGTCGTCTTGTTTAGCGTCATTCTCATCATACAGTCGCCATTAACGCCTACATTCCATTATCTATTTTTCCTTCTAATCTGATTAATTTGTTTAAACGATTAGTTGATGACCGCTATTTTCTGTTATTTGTGTTCTGGTGGGGTCCACCTTCTTGGAAGGCCATGGAAAGAATCGGTGCCTGTGCTCTCAAGGCCGTGAATTGTTAGTACACAGAAGTAATAGTTAGTAAGCGTTGTTTGAGTCCAGACTTATGCTGATGGCGTTATCTTTTCTTGGACAGGTTTCAAATTTCATTGAGCAAGAAGTTAGTGCATGATGGCAACGAGATGTGGAAGAATTTGTCGGCTGACAGTCAGACCGTAGCATGGTCAACATTGGTAAAACATATCGAAGAGAGCTTTATGAAGATCTCGGGCTGTGCTCGTCGGTCCTTTTCCTCCAAGGTTGTTGTTTAACTTTATTGACGTGTCTAAATCTTAGTTGTCATTTAACGGAGGTATTGAAAGTACCACGGCTTGATTTTTGGCAGGATCAGGAGTTCCTTCATCAAATAGCTAACCGCAGAGAGTACATCTCACGTGAGGAGTTTGACAGACTTTGGCAGTGGATTTACCCTACTGCGGTAGCATTGTCCTCGCCTCAGCTGCAGTCCACTTGGGAAAGCGAAAATCCAAGATGGATTGAGGGCATGATTTCTCGTGAAGAGGCAGAAACTCTTCTGAAGGCGGACAACGACACGTCCACGCCTGGCACTTTCCTACTCCGTTTTGCCAACTCCCGTATTTGGCCACATCCTGATGCTGGCGCTCTTGTGGTTAGCTACGTGGGCAATGACAGGCGCATATCCCACAAGTTGCTTACTCTTGACGTTGACAGTGGCACTGGGTATGTAATCTCATTCTTGTGTACATTTCAAGAACCAGCAAGAAGGATCAAGACTGAAAACTGAATATCTGTAGCATATCCTAGAACCTGCATCACAAGGAAAGTCATAGTTTGAGGGAAGGAGCTGTTTTGACAGTTTTTATGTGGAGAACTTCAGGTTGGGAGTGGGTGAAACTGCGTTGAGGCCTCTATCGGAGATGCTCTTTTCCCAACCAGAGTTATCACAATTATGCAGGTACGTATCAGAGCCAATACATTTGAGTGTTGATTGTGAAGGCTACCGTTTCACAAACCACGTCTACCAAAAATGAGCTAACCACGAGGTCCTGCAGGGTATCGAGTTCACAGCCTGAGCAAACCACGGCAAACTCGAAAAAGGAACGTCTCAGTTCTAGAGGAGTGTATAGCCAATATAATCTCTTTGGTGCGTTCTTTGTTGCTGCTACCTCCACTTAGAACACTCAGGCTTTTGCTCTGGCTTTCCAACCTGATCAGTTCTTGTCGAGTTTACTAACTAATGATGCATCTCTTGTATTGTTCAGACAGCGAGTGATTGCGGCTATCCTTCCAGAATCCTGAGGTGTCCTGTTGGCAGGAAGCTTTCCCTTTTCAGGTGTCGTGTTGATCTAAGAAATGCAATGAAGTCCGACGTTGCGCTTCGAACTGAGCATGTGTTAGTAGAACATCATGTAGCTATAATTACTTGAGACTTTGTTAATTTCGGGTTTGTTAGATGCGGTATGTCAGTGTCCATATTTCCCAAGGAAAGGTTTCATGCGCACTATTCTACATGTATGGTTTTGTGTTTGAAGTTAAGAAATTGAAGTGACCTCAAAATGAACGATGTTAGTTGAAGAACCTCTAATCCAAAGGTGTAAGTCTTGCTAAATTTTAATACATTTTTTTGTACTCTACATAATAAAATATGTGCATGTATATATGGTTCTTGATTGACGTTTAAGAGTTAATATTCACATGTGCTCCATCCATTAGTGTGTAGTTTTCACATCCACACATCGCATATATCTTATGGTACATGGTATGGCGTTGTTTCCTTGAGGGGACGATGTAGACTTGAACAGGCAACCAAAATCTAACATTGAATAAAAAAATTTGAGATTTTTGTTGATTAGGAGAAATTTGGAAAGCTTTGTTAGGTTTTCTTTTCTTCTAGGATTTGCAGGGGATGTTGCTTCCAACATCATAAGCCTAACTTTGGGGCATTTGGATAGGGGACCGTAGGGTTGAATAGTAGTACTATAAGGAGAGTTCTTGGCAGCCTTCATTGTTTAATTAAATATAAAATTGCATAGAAACTAAGGTTTCTTCCTCCTAATAGAAAAAGTCAAGATGATTATATCGATTCTTTGGATTTTAAATCCAATTATGATTTATTGAAAATTAAAAGATAGAATTGTTGTTCTAAGTAATAATTTAGTTGCGTTTTGTACCCCAAGACATTGAAAGAATGTTTTCTTTATTCTACAACTCACAATTACTTGTGATATTTTGCTTCCAATGACCTAAGTCAAGAAAGAACATAGTTCCGGAAGTTTTAGTGGGAAATGATACGCTGAGGATGCTAACTCTGTCCGCACACAAAAAGAAAAACAAAAGAAAAACAAGATACAACACTCTTCCAATGAATCTTTCAATTGGCATGGTCAAAAATTTACAAAATGTTTCAAGTATCACCTCACAGTGGTAGATTTAAAGATCGTAGGGTTGGAAATGGCAAAACGTTGTCCAAATGAGTCTCATAATAGTAGTTATAGAGTGATTTTAAAAGTCACGGTCCCTTAATATATATTAACGACCGTAAATAAAAGGTCTATTGGAGGTAGCACTGTTACTTGAGCCACGATGACCTAAATTTAGCCCCGGCAGCGGTCTCAGGTGCATCCATCCTATCACCGTGGGGACTGGAAAGACGCGCTTTCGTGCCCGGACCTCATCCACGTGCCGTCCCCGCTCTGTTAACGCGGTTTCCCGGGCCCCACGCCCCATCTTCCGCCCCCAAACCCGCCACCCCGGAACTCGTAGAGGCGAGCGATCTGGTCTACGGAGGGCGGAGATGCGGGCGCATTTTGGAACCGCGTGCCGGGTTTGGGCGCTTAGGGCTTTCCAAACGCAGTGCGATTTGCGTCGTCTCTCTCGTCGTGAAGGGTGCGTGCGCTCCGGTAAGTTGTTGTATGAGAGTGTGCGCTCAACGGCTTCTCTCCTCCCACCGCCGCTTGCTCACCCTCTCTGCGTCCGCCGTCTCCAGCTTCCGCCCTCCCCCACCCGGTATGCCTCCGCTCATTCTGCTCTCTGTTTTCGAGGTGCTTCTTGTGTGCGGCATTATGTTTTGGATCATGAGGTTGAATCTCGTAGTTTTGTGACGGAGTTTCTTTTCTGTCCGGACAGTCCGAAACAGATGTGTACGTCAGTTCCGCGAGCGTTCTTTAAGATGAGAGTGCGTGATCTGCGTTAGATTAGTGAGGTGTATAGGAAATGCGGCGAGATTTGTCAAGGGACTTTGGTCGGCGCGTGGTGTTCTCTCCAATCTGTTTCTGAGGTGGCAGCGGCATTATGTTTTGGATCATGAGGCTGCTGCGTTGGATCTCGGGAGTTTATTTTCTGTCGGGGCAGTTCTTCAGTGGCTTCAGAAACGTATTTGCGCGTTGCGACGTGGCACGAGTTTCGCGAGCTGTGAGAGAGCGTGATATTTACGTCGTGATCTGCATTTGATGGGGATTAGATTAGTGAGTGTGCAGGATTTCTGGTTGGAAATGCGGAGAGATTTGTCCTGACGGTTACGAGGGACTCGGATGTCTGTTTTCTGTTTGTTTGCGTGGATTTTCTTCGTTGTGGTCATGATTGTCCGAATTTAGCGTGGCGTCTCGGAGGCGTGCGCTACGGATTGGCGATTTATGTGGCTTTCGTCTGTAGCGAGTTGTTTCTTGATGCGTGTCGACGTGGTCGGAGGTTGACGGTGTGATTTGGATGTTTTGCAGTGACAGTATATCATAATGGTGGAACAGCTAACTGAGGAGCAGATTGCCGAGTTCAAGGAGGCGTTCAGCCTGTTCGACAAGGATGGCGATGGTGAGTGTCTCCTCGTCCACCATTGCTACATAGTGGTTGAGAACGATGATGCGAGCGATGTAGATCTTGATCTGGATGCATTATCTGGTCAATAATATGTGGTTCAGTGTTCCGATTGGTGTTGTGGAATTCAATTTTCAGGCGTCGTTTGTGAGTGGATGATTTTGTTGACGGAGCTGAGCTGACGGAGTTTTGGTGTGTTGTGTATTTTGCGGTGCAGGTTCCATCACGACGAAGGAGCTCGGGACCGTGATGCGGTCGCTGGGGCAGAACCCGACGGAGGCGGAGCTGCAGGACATGATCAACGAGGTGGACGCGGACGGGAACGGCACGATCGACTTCGCGGAGTTCCTGAACCTGATGGCGCGCAAGATGAAGGACACGGACTCGGAGGAGGAGCTGAAGGAGGCGTTCCGCGTGTTCGACAAGGACCAGAACGGGTTCATCTCGGCGGCGGAGCTGCGGCACGTGATGACGAATCTGGGCGAGAAGCTGACGGACGACGAGGTGGACGAGATGATCCGCGAGGCCGACGTGGACGGCGACGGGCAGATCAACTACGAGGAGTTCGTGAAGATGATGATGGCCAAGTAAACGGTTGGCCATAGTGGAAGTCTGCCCCGCCCCCCTCCCTCCCTCACCACCCTCTCTGCCTGCTGGGTAGAAAAAAAGTTTCGTACTATCTCGTGCTGCTGTTACCGCTAGAAAGATGTTGGTTAGAGAGAGCTCCTTCTTCTAGTTGGACAGAACCCCTTTACGGCCAATCCCTGATTTAAAAAAATAGGATCCTGGTTCTCGCTTAGCGTGGGCTCGGAAGGAGCATACATCCTGACGTGGTCCTTGGTGGCAGGATTCCGACATATTGTTGACAAAGCCGTGCACCTGCGGCACATGGCACAGGATGTGTCAGGCCAGTGTGGAAGACTTTATGGATTTGGGTTTAGGTTTATGTTAAGGAGCTCCGGCCTGTTTGATTCAAGCTGCAAGCTCTGTGTGAGTCGTGGCTGCTGTGTCTGATCCCGTGTCATGGGTTGCGAATGTGGGTTTTGGCAAGCCATGGACGCTGCCTGTAGTTTGGTCCTGTAATTACACTTACTTATAAACCGAGGATTTGATTCGTCAAAGCGCATCGTCGAGAGTGGATGTGATTGCGCCGTCAGGTGTTTGTATGCGAGTGATGGTCTGCGTGTTGCAGAGATAGGTATAAGTTAGTCGTGCGGGGTTGGAATTCTGAGAGGCCGTGACGAGGCTCTCTATTCGAGTTGCTGTCTGACGGTAATTCTCTGGGTTCTCATCGTTGTGGCCCTGGAAGTGAAGTATACTGCCTATGGCTCACAACAAATTTGATTGAGTGAGCAAGTTTCAAATGGATGCACTGTAACAAAGCATTTATTTCAATTTGTTTGTGAGATGCAAACACTGGGTTCTTGATGAGGATTTTCATGCGTAGTAATCTCAAATGGCAGCTCGATGTTCTATTGGGTTGGTTTCTTAGTACTGATAGGAATATACAGCGACTTGCCCAGCTTATAAATATAAATATCCTCAGTGCAAGCATATTTGACTCTGATAATCATGCCAATGCTACTTTTAGTATACTGCCTATGACTCATAACAAATGCTCAAGCGAAGTGTTGGAGAATAAGGGCCGGTTCACATTAGGCCTGGGTCAGATGGAAGGTCGGCTGGATTTGCCTTCAATCCAGCCCCAATTCTTCCATCCGGCCCCATTTCTTTCATCCGGCCCCAAATAATGTAAAGCATTGAGGCTGGATTCTATGGCCGGATTTCAAATTCGTCATCTTGGCCCTAGTCAATGTAAAGTGTTGGGGCCGGATTCTAGGCCCAAATTTCCAATTTTTGAGTGTCTTAGATTTTCATATGTCTCAACTAAAAATTATAGAAGCACATATGTCAAGCCTTTGTCTTTGTTTCTTTCCTAGTTTAAAGAAAAATAGGTTTCATATATTTACTTTATATGTTTTCTTTCCTTACTACATTTAAAATTAAAAAATAAACAAGAGTATTTTTTCTATTTTCATTTTTTTTCCTTTTTCTCTTTTTTTTTGTAGGTCTAAAATAAAAGAGAGTTTTTTTTTCATATATATGCAACTTTAAATTCCTCTTCCTATTTTGACTATTGGAAAAAAGAATTTTGTTTACTTTATTTGACCAAATTCCTTTTTTGTGTGCATATCCAAAAAGAAGGAGTATTTTTACTTTTTCAAAATGAAAATGAAAATTATAAATACAAAATTAAAGTTTTATAAATTGACGGTAGCGATTTGAAGGATTCAACGGAGGAACCAAATCCGTCCCTAGATGGGAGTTTGGGCCACCCAAACCTCGTCCCGATTGCTCCCTTGGGCCGGAAGGTTTGGCGCCAAAACCATGCCAGCTAAGGCGACACGTAGGATGAATGTAGTTCCGGCCAGCCCCAAGTATAAAGCTCTTGGGTTGGATTTTGAGAGATTGAAAGACCCTATTGGTTGAAACTTGGAGAGTTATGGCCGGCCCTCAATACGGCCTCAAGTATAAACCGGCCCTAAGGTGAAGAAAACTTCACTTACATTTTTTGAAACCCTTGATTGGAATGATGATACTTCTATATTGTGATGGTTTTATAGTAGAATATTTCTTTCTATTTGAAATAGTAAGGCTACAATTCAATCTTTATCACGTAGATAGAAGTTCTAAAAATTGAAGCAATATTGATGGTCGCACTAGAGATTATTGGAAAGAATGCACAAAAGTAAACTTGATCAATCAAAAAGATTGATGTGCTAGAAGATGGATTCAATTGTTAGAGGGAGTGTAACATCCTATGCTACGTCCAATTCTTTGAGGGCACTAACTTGGACACTTACATTGGCTACTCCAAGTAAGTCTAGCTTTAAGGTTCTCATTGTGTTAAAGCTTTGAGAGTGCATAGTTGGAAGTACATGTAGCTCACTGAGTTGCAAAATTGAATGTTCTTGCAAGAACATATGCTTGTACAATGGGGTGACACCCAAATTTTCGCCTTGTGCAACTCCAGGGATAATGTCCACACTGTTGCCAACTTTGACACCCTCCCGAGCGCTAAAAAATTATTATTTTACCATGAAGTTTTAGACGCAAGATCACCTTCATGTTGAAAACATGTGTACCAAATTTCAAGGCCAAGAAATGTATACAAAAAAAGATATTCAAGATTTACCAACAAGGGATAGATGTAAGAAAAGTTTCACTGCTGCCAACTTTAACACCTCCCCAAGGATTGAAGAATTTTTTTTCCCATGGAATTTTCGTAGTGGAAACATATTTATGATAATTACACGTGTGAAAAAATTCAAGGCCAAAAGTCCCACAAAAAAAATGATATTCTAAATCTACCAACATGTGTAGTTGTGAGAAACAAAGGGGAAAATTGTTTTACAACTTCCAACTTTGACAGCCTCCCTAGGGCTGAGAATTTGTTATTTCAATATGGAATTTTGTCACAAGATCACTATTATGTTGATAACATGTGTGAAAATTTTCAAGGCCAAAAGATACACAAAAAAATAGTTATTCAAAATCTACCAACGTTTGTAACTACAACAAGCAATTCAAGGACATGGTGAAAATGAAACTGAAATATCTTTGACACCTCATGCTTCCTTAATGAACTTATCCATGTAACACAACACCTAATCATAAATGCATCTAAAAAAGAATCAGTAACATCTAAATGTAGAAGTGTGGAGTTGTCACATCAAGAAGAAGCCACTTGCATCATACACGCATGACTATATTTCCCCCCTCTAAATATCAATCAAGCACTATTGTGTAAACTTAAGGGAATGTTGTGTGTGACTTGTGATAATTGAATGTTGGAGTAATGGTGAGAGTAGAGAGAAAGAGTGTGTTGTGTGTGAGACAGGGAGTGATGTGTTGCATGAATGATGTGATGCATTGGTAATTTAATCATGCTTGTTTGTGCTTGTTGAGTGATGTGTTGCATGAATGATGTGATGCATTGGTAATTTAATCATGCTTGCTTGTGCTTGTTGAGTGATGTGTATGTGGTTATGCTTGCTACTTATGTGTGCTAACATAGATAACTTAGTAATTTTTGCTTATGCTTGCTCAGTGATGTGTATGTGGTTATTCCTACTAGGCTGAGTGATGTGTATGTGGTTATGTCTAATGAACTGAGTGATGTGATTGAGTGGTTGTTGTTGAGTGATTGATTCTGTATGAAATTGTCAATGTTGTTAATGAGAGTTTCAAATTTTAAGAGCCTAATAAAGAAAGTCCAACATATTTCATATGGCAATTTTTATATAAAATTCATGGACATATTATAGGTATGAGTGAGGGAGGAAGTACTCAAGTTCAAATTGGAGCCACTATTGACATTTCCGTTATAACAGTTTACAGGTTGGTGAAAAAACTTAGAAAAGATGGAACTTACAACCGCGAACCTTGTGGTGGAAGACACTACAAAACTTAGTGATAGAGATGTGTGTAGTGTTTTGCATAGCTCAAATAATAATTTTCGCTCTTCAGTATTGGAGATTGCCAGTATATGCCCTACTCTAGTTCGTGGACGTACCATTCATAGACTCTTACGTTGAAGTGGCTTTTTTAGTCGAATTACACTGAAATACCATTTTGAACAACTGGTCAGATATAGCAAAGGCTGGCTTTTGCTTAGAAGTACGCAAGATGGAGCGGAGGAGAATGGGAGGGTCTTGTTTGGATAGATGAATCTACCATTGAAATTGGGAAAAATTCAAGACAAGTTCATATTTGGAGAACTGCATATGAGCGTTTATCATCAAATTGTATACTTCCTACTTTTAGAAGTGGACAAACTTTTTTGATGATTTGGGGCGCATTTGCTGGAAGGCAAAAGTCAAATCTTGTTTTTATGCTTATGAATCTACGTTCGTCTAAGGATTTTATAGAAGTGGTTTACGAAGGGGAGTTATCTCATTTCATGGATAAAATTCTACATGCAGTGCTCATGGAAGATGGCGCACCCGTCCATGGCAGCAAAATATGTGAAGAATGGAGACAAACATGCCTTTTTGAGAAGCTCAATTGGCCTGCAAACTCTCCCGATCTCAATCCAATTGAGAACTTGTGGAAGATTCTAAAAGATGCAGTACAACGTGAGAAGGCATGTCCTAGAAACATAAATGCGTTAAAGGTAGTACTTGAAAGAGAGTGGAAGTCAATTGGTGATACAAAGCTCCTTCAAATATGTCATTCTATGCCCTCTAGGTTACAAGCAGTGATTGATGCTAATGGAGGACATACACATAGGTAGATTTTAAATAACTATTTTTGTATGTATCTTTTGGACTTGAAAATTTTCACACATGTCATTAACACATCAATGATCTTGTGACAGAAATTTCATGTTGAAATAACAAATTCTCAGCCCTAGGGAGGCTGTCAAAGTTGGAAGTTGTGAAACAATTTTCCCCTTAGTTTCTCACAACTACATCTGTTGGTAGATTTAGAATACCATTTGTTTTGTGGGTCTTTTGGCCTTAAAATTTTCCACACATCTAATTAACATACATGTGTTTTCACTTGGAAAATTTCATAGGAAAAATAAATTTTCTTTAATCCTTGGGATGGTGTCAAAGTTTGTTGCTGTGAAACTTTTCTTACAGCTACCCTTTGTTGGTAAATATGGAATATCTTTTTTTTTATAAATATCTTGGCCTTCAAATTTGGTACACATTTTTTTCAACAAGAAGGTGATTTTGTGTCTAAAATTTCATGGTAAAATAACAATTTTTTAGCGCTTGAGAGGTTGTCAAAGTTGACAATAGTGTGGACACTATCTCCGGAATTGCACAAGGCGCCAATTTGGGTGTCACCCTAATGTACAATAACTTTGACAGTAGTATAATTTATGAACATTATTCACTCTACAAAATTCAAAGTGGATGAGCTAGGCAAAAAATTGGGGAGCAACAGCCTAAGAATAAAGTTGATTTTTTTTTGATGTGTTAGATTTTCAATATTGATTGAAAATCCCATTTACTCATAAGAGGTAAGAGGAAATTCTAATTTTATTGCTTCTAAGTAATTTTAAATACTTATTTATTTAATGGATTTTTTTCACTGTTCACATTTCTCATTTGATGTAGTTTTTGTTTGTATTTTACATTTTTTGGAATAACATAAGATTTGTGATATTGGTCCTAAATATTCTTGCTATTCTTATCTTGAATGAATCATAAGACCTACCAATCTTGTTGCGCCCTTTCATCATTAAACGTCAGAAGGAGCGACTAGGGACCACTACGCTGTGTCGTGGGTTGTATAGGCCGTGTTACGAAGTACATGAGGCCAACGAGAGTGTTGTAGATTCTATGGCCTATAGTGCACTTTGGCAGGAGTGTACGTTGTAGAGAAGAGAGTAGTAGTAAGAACTCTAGCCTCTCGAGGAGGTCGGCATGAATAAAGTGTCTGTTCATTTCCGTCACTATTTTTAATCCACATGACAAGGAAAAGTGGAAAGGAACTACAACCTTCTTTCGAGGATAGACATTATGTGACTAATAGCCAATAGCTAGTAACCAATAGCCAGTGACAAGTGACCGATAACAAGTAGCAAGTGACCAGTGATTAGTAACCAATGATTAGTGAATGAAAATGATTTCCCATGACTTGGAGTTTATACTCGAGGGATTCTATTTAATTGTAATTGAGTATCTAATTTATCGAGGGTAGAGTATTTTTAAGATAGGTTGATTGTTTTCTATTTGTCTTTTGTATAAGAAATTGGACATGGCATATTGTATGGCAATGATGTTGATATTTCTAAAGGATTTTCGGATATAGAAGATAGAACTTTCAAATCCGTCAACGAGCTTTATCATTGGTGGAATGTGTGTTGTGGCTCTAGCTGGAGCCGCACGTGATACAAAGAGCGACAACACACATTGGTTGAATGATAGGGTCAACTTTCTATCCTTGGTTTTTAATGTTGTCTATTAGTGGTCGGTAATTGTTTGCTATGGTTTGGCACTAGAATGTGTCGTTGCAATATGCAAATTCAATGAATTAAATGGTTGTATTGGAGTGAATACTATTTGAGGAGGGTGGCTTTGTATGTAAATCCACATATACAAATTATGTCCAGTTTGAATATGGTGTTACAAAGATATCTTTGCATGTTGCATGTTCAAAGGAGTAGCCAACTTGGAAGTGCGTCTTCTTGTGGAGAATTTTTGAATGTTCTAGCATTCATGAGGGTGTAACATTTTTATTTGCTAGAAGAAATTAGTAGTTTAGTTGGAACAATGCAAAGTTTGCACCCTTTATCCTCTCGCTTAGTGAAACGGCTAGAACCGCTATGCACCATCAAATTATCTTCCACTACATCAGGGACACCATACTTGACTGTGCCCTGTGCCCTGATGCTGGCGAACAACCCCAAGGCGAAGCTCTCTGAGACTTGTCCTGAGACTGTCAAAGTAAAGAAGATCTACAATTCCAAGTATCAGCCTACCTCATTGTCTCCCACTGCCTCAACACTTCTTAGATCCACTTCTACCAATAATGAGGCATTTGTGTTCTATACTTCAAACCGCCAACCATCATCGGCGCATTGGAGTGGTATACCAAACCCTACCCTGCGCCAAAACCAGGGTTGTCAGGACGCTCGACGTCGCTGACATCCGGACGTCAGGACGAAGGACGTCCTCGGGCCTATCAAGACGTCCGGTGACATAACGAGTTTTGTCAATTTACCCGGGGGTAAATAGCCGTCCGCAGCCTCGGCCGTCGGATGCGACCACCCTCCGTCCGCCCGTCGCGACCGCCCGGTGGTCGGTCAGTGGCGTCCGCCCCGCCGTCCGCTCGCCACGACCGCTCGGTGGTCGGTCGGTGCCGACCGCTAGGCCGTCCGAATTACGGTCGGCGCTCGGCCGTCCGAATGGCGGTCGGAAGTTGGCCGTCTACCCGACTGTCCAAATGGCAATAAAGGGTTGGCCGTCGGTAGCCGTCC